>LPNX010091512.1:0-19106 GCA_001517045.1 Pseudotsuga menziesii
ATAATATTTGATATTTATAACTAAAATATAGAACAAAATATATATGTTATAAATTTTAAAGTTGTACACTTTTAAAATCTAAAACTACTATGGGAAAAATTAAAAATAAAACAATTAAATTGAAATCATTCTTATTTTATTATATATGCAAAAAAATTAGGCAAATTTATAGTATTCCGAATTTTTGTACATAAAACTTCAATACGGAAAAATTATGCTACTATAGATTATGGACAATTTTTGAGTTTTGGATATATTTGGAAATCTCTTTGTTTGTGCTTTTATGTAAATTATTTTCCCTCAATAATGCTTTGTTTGTGCTTTCATGTAAATTATTTTGCCTCAACAATGCTTTGTTTGTGTGTTTTTAATGTACATTACTTAAACAAGTAATTGGTTCAAAGTTTGAAAAGATAAAAAATGTCTCGTGTGGTTGTTTTTTCTAACAAAATTGAATAGATACATATGTTGAACATTATTTATTGATGTGAATTATATTTCGATAAAAATATTCAAAAACAAAGAAACACCTAACTCATCGAGTATCTTAAATATCTATATTTGTTTAAATGCAGCATACATATTTATCAATAAGTAATTATGTATTAATATAATAATTATATATTAATAATTAGATATGTATTAATATCATGCATTTTGCATGAACATCTTGAGATAGAAGTGGTGCTCATTCTTAAAGAGATACAACAATAACTTTAGTAACACTAATGGTGAATGTCCTTAACTTCTTTGGATATCCTAATCTTACTAAAATTTTGTTTATTGTTGCTCAGTCAATCCCTATTAAAACCATAGCACTCTTTTAAAACCAAGGAAGGGACTCACTACTATGCAATGTTTTGTTGTATGTTAAGGGGTTGTGGATGTATTTTTGTTGAGTACTACTGCTTTCCCTTATTCCTCAAGGGGATGCACATGTTTTTGCTAGATACTACTCCTTGTGATTGTCTTGCTCTGGGATGCTTCCTCCTCCCTAAGTCACCTTTAGTTTCTTCAGATGTTTCCTCCTCTTTGACTCGGCATTAGTGTCTTTGGATGTTGGTTGCATGCTAGCTCTTTAATATTACGCAATTAAATTAACTATGTATATCACTAACCCATTGATTCTTTAATAGAGTCATACGACATTAGCTTCATGCCATCATTTGCAATGTTGTTGATAAATTTCATCATTGTTTCATTAATTAGCTTCAATAGTTAGCTTTAGATCCATTCATTCTTCCTTGGATTAACATTTCTATTACGATATCCAATTGACTATGGAAAGAAAAAAGGGATTGCATATCAATTAAAATATCATGCCTTCCCTATTAGAAAAGTCCCTAATAGAAAAGCCATTTCTTTGAAATAAAGTGTATCATCTTAGAATGGATGATGGTTTCTCCATAATGGAGCATTTGAATTCCTTTAATACTCTAGTAAGTCAACTCATTTCCATTGACATTAAGATGTATAAATAAGATAAACAAATTACCTTGTTATGTTCTTTGCTAGATTCTGAGGATAATTTGGTTGTAACAATTAGTAGTACTACTCAATCCACCTTAAATTTTGAGAATGTAGTTGCATCCTTGTTATCAAAGGAGATGAGGAAAAAATCCATGGAAGTTAGGAAAATGATGTTTTATATATAAGAGACCATTCCCAAGAGAGAAAAAATAAGTATTTAAGAGGTAGATCTAAATCTACAGATTGAGATAGATCTCTAGGAGAAGCTATAAGAGAATGTTGGTAATGCAATAAAGTTGGGGATTATATAAAAGATTGCAAATCTAACAACTTTGATAAAACTAATGGATTTATTGATTACCCCTCCACATAAACAAAATCCTTCATAAACAAAGGTGTTGCTTACTTGGCATCTACAAGTACACATGAAATCACAATGTATGGTTGATCAACTCACATTCTTCATTTCATATGAATCCTCACAGGGAGTGGTTTTATGAATATGAAAAGTACAATGGAGATGATGTTTTCCTAGAAGATGACTAGAAAGACAAAATTCGAAGACATGGAAGGGTCATAATGTTAGTCAAAGATGGAAGGATTATAACACTCCCCGTTGCTCTACACATTCCAAATTTTTCCATAACCTTGAAATCGTTAAATAAGATGGTGTGATGTAGGCATGCATACTATATTTGAAAAGGACACATGCAAGATTGTTCAAGGAGAAATGGTACTAATGAGGGGAGTTCATATTTGAAATTGTACAAGTTGTTGAGAGACATTATTAATGATGGGTGCAACAATTTTGTTGTTCCTAAGAGTAGCAATGAAAAGGAAAAGACCCCTACTATCTATGCAATGCTATGTCATCATGGACTAGTACATATTGGAGATATGAGCCTTTGATCATTGCAAGGTAAAGATATGGTTGAAGGTATGTCTAATTGGTCACTAGATTTCAATTTTTGTGAACATTATATACATGGTAAAGAGAATTAGATAAGATTCCCATTTGGTGATATGAGAGCACAATGAATCTTGGATTTGATACACAATGATGTGTTTGGACCAATGCTTGTCCCTTCACTATGTAAATTTATATGTTTTGTTTCATTCATAAATGATTTCTCAAGGAACACATGGATCTATTTCCTTTGAAAGAAATATATATTTATGTTTTGTTTCATTCATAAATGATTTCTCAAGGAACACATGGATCTATTTCCTTTGAAAGAAATATAAGGTTTTTGGTAAATTTAAAGAGTTTATGGCTCTTATAGAAAACTAAGAAGAGAAGAAAACAAAGGTGTCGAGGATAAATAAAAGTGGAGAGTTCTATGAAATTGAGTTCAAGGAATTCTACAAGGAATGTGGATTAACAAAGAAAATGACCATTTCATACACACCACAATAGAATGGAGTTGTAGTAAAAATGAATAAGACATTGTTGAAAAAAGAGAAAATGGAAAGATCACTTGGTTCATTAAATTTAAATAAAAAAGAAAAAATAAAGAAAAATGAAAAAAAAATAATCTAGAATAATCCTCATCCAAGACTTATAAGATTTGTGTACATCACCACATTAAGAACAAAGTAAAAATGTCTCGTTAAAATAAAAGAATTTTAATTGAAATAATGCATTGAGAGAGAATTTAAAAAAAAAAATAGAAAATAATTTAATATTTAATCAAAATTATAAACATTCTTTAATACTTTATATATAACACCATACTAACATTTTACAACATATGTTTCCATGTGATAATAACACCGATAACTTCTACACCCATACATGATAAGGTGATATACATGATATGAACAACGTGATACATATATACATACCACTGTCAACCAAAAGAGTTTGCCTAACTTTTTGACTTTTGGACTCTTATCTATTTTAAGAAAAAGAACCACTATGGTTTCTATATTTCCTAGAGTGAACGTAGGGTCGGTGATTATGATTTTTGCATGTTGTTGAAATCTTTATCATATAATCGAGTGGACAAGTACTAATATTAGCCCATATAATCGAGCTGTTGATTTTTGGGTTGATAGTATTTTGCAAGGATATATTGCTAAGTTTGCAATAGAGGCTATAATGTCATATAGTGAGGATGAAATAATTTTTTTCCAAGGACCCTGAAGAAGATATTTGTTATCTATCAGTGCATGGATCAAGATACTTGTTTATGACAAAGGTATTTTACAGAGTGAGTAGTTGAGTCCCATACCCAAGAGGAAGGCTATGTCGCACACAACCTGCCAAGAAAATGGGAAATGTTGAGTTGAGATGTTCCTGAGAAGTACATAATCTGAACTAGATACTGGATTCCTAAAGAGTTGAAGGAGATTCAGATCTAGGAAAATAAGAAAGACAGAGGAAGGTCGACGAACTCCTAGTTTTTTCCAAGAAAGTGAGCACGAACTTCAGTCGTAGGTAGATGAAGGGTCTTGCAATGAAGAGGAGGACTATAGCCCAATTTCGGAAGGAGAAGAAGACTCTGAAACATCTGTGGAGACACCAAGGTCAGGACACAACTACATCACACCAGGAGTATCACCAAAGGTAAGGTCTAGAGCCTCATCTCCTAAAAGAGTCGTTAACACTGATAGTTCTAGTACTGCGACTAGCGCGCAGGACAATACACCTCCATTAAACCATTCATCAGATAACCCTGATGCCAATGCAATGGTCAGGAATGATAGTAGGTTACCCACATTCAATGGCAATGGAGCAGAAGATCCAGAGCAACATTGGTTCATCTGTGAATCTGTTTGGATGGTTCGCTTAGTTCAGAACATGGACTTAAAGAAAGCATAGATGATCACGACTCTAAGGGGTCGTGCACTGGACTAGTTTATGAAGTTCTATGTGGTACCGCCAGGAGCACCACAGAAAAACCTTGAAGAAAGACGAACCACAATGATCTCTGAGTTTAGAAAACCTAAATCTGAGTCGCAGTGTATCACCAAGATCAAGGAAATCAAACAAGCATTGGTAGAGTCAACATGGGACTTTGACCAATGGTTTAAAACTTTGATGGCCAATGTAAGATTCCAAATGTCAGATGTTCAGCATAAAGAGTGGTTTATTGTTGCACTATTACCACACATATGAGGCCCATTAATGCAACAAAACATTGAGTCGTAGACATAAGCGCTAGAATTGGTAATGAAGCTAGAAGCATCGCCAATTAGCAATGGTGCCGCAGGAATGGTGCAGATTCAGTCGCACTTGGTTAATCTGATGATACAACTGTGGGACATCAAGAATGGTAAGGAATCCCATGAAGACTTATGGTTCACGAAATGAAGAAAGGATAGACACACTAAGGATAATTGTATGACCTTCATGAATTATGTCTCATCCTGGGCGCCAAACCCATTGAGTTCCCATGGACTACCCTAGTGCCGCATATGCCAGACAAGAGGACATCGCAACAAGGACTGTTTATACTTAAAGAATATTGTAATAAATCCAACAAACATGTTCTGTAAGTTTTGCAATTCAGTAGGGCATGAAGAGAAGGATTGCAGAGCATACCATTTCTTGAAGGAAAAGACGGTCAACACATACTTGATGAAGAATGATGGGCAGACTCAGGCTGAAATGATGCAAGCATCATATTAGCTTGCACAGTTCCCTCCCAATCAGTATCAGAACCAACATCAGTCTCAGTATGTGCCACAAAAACCATACGCGCAGCAGAATCACTATCAGCCGCAATATCAATAGAATCAGTACCTCCCGCAACAACCACACCCTCAAGGAAGGGGTGGTAGAAAATTCAGAGGCAGAGGAGGAGGAGGAGGAGGAGGATTTGGTAGAGGAAGAGGTTAGGTTACATGCTATAGCTGTGGACAATCAGGTCACTATGCCAGAGATTTCCTGGAACCTGCAAAGACATATTCATATTGTAAAAAATAGGACCATAATGTGGAGCAATGTCCTTAGTTGATTCCAAAGTGGCAAGCAAGGACCATCACCGGTCCTAACCCTATGCAGAATCTGAACCCAAACCCAAATCCTAACTTGAATGTCTAGATGATTGCTGTTGAATGAAGAGAGCTGAGCCTTTTTGTCGTAACACGAGGAGGTGCTGCGACCGGAGCTGATCTGGATATACCACAAGAACAATTGTAGCCGTAGGTATGACCCGCGACACAGAAGAAGGATCCATTCAACGTCCAAAAACAGAAGCAAGTATTCCTTGACATGTGACCTAAGTTTGTGGATCTAGAAGAACCGTCGATATCAAAAGAAGTCAAGGAGATGCCTAAACAATTTCAACAAGTATTTCAGAAGAAGGCTCCACAAAAGGTTAGTAAGCTCAAGTCATTTTTGTCAAGTTGTTTAGAATTACTACATGACAAAGATGATATCGCATAACTACAAGCATTGATAGAAGAAACACCAGTAGAGCCGTAGCCTGAAAAGAAAGTTAATCAGGTCAGAAATAAATTCAAAACTGGGCACAAGTTAAGAATGACTGCGCAGATAGGGGATTATGATATGGATTATATCATTTTAGACTTGGGCTCTAATTTCAATATTTTGACACGACAAACTTGGGAAAGTATGGTCAAGCAACGCCTGGACTGGTCTCCTATCTAGCTGCAACTTGCAAATCAAGCAAAGGTCCTACCAATTGGTAGATTGAGTCAAGTTCCTGTCGACATTGAAGGGTTGCGCACATTTGCAGACTTTGAAGTTATTAACATTGTTGATGATACAAATCCTAATCTCGTGCTACTGGGAATAGATTGGGCCATAGATAATCATACCATTATCAGCTTCAAGAAAAGGATCCTCTCATTTGAGGATAATGAGATGAGGGTAGTGTCTCCCATTGATCCATTGGAAGGACAAAAATATGTCGAGCCTATCTACAATGAGGAACAAGTGACTATCTCGACCAGATCTACAATGTCACTACCATGTAAGAAGACTATATCAATCTGGTAGCTGATGGAAACCTGAGCTGGAAGAGTGCTAGTTCCTGCACATCTGACTTAGGGGGGGCGTTGGAGAATTGGAAAAATCAGTTACATGAGGTCTCCCTGAGGAGGTGTGCAAGAATTACAAGGTCTATGCGACGGGTGGAGAACGATTTAAGAGAGATTCCCACCTATAAGGGTTTACCCAAACTTGTGACCTTCCTAACTGAGTTTGAAGGCCTTGTAATAGAGTCGCAACACTTGTTTGTGTTAGACCATGTACTGAAGGCTACACCCACTAGATGGTGGAGTACACACAAGTAGTTCATAACATAATGGTCACAATGTAGAAGGTTGATAGAAGTCATATTTGGGGAAGAAGTCACCACCGTGAGCCACAAGTAAACAGGATTATCGAGCCCTGTACAACACATAAATTAGTGTCGCGTCATATTTGTAGAATATCTGCGGCAGGAATGGGTCCATCATTTCATTCACATGTTGGAAATGACACCTAAAAGTTGGTACACATCTATGGAGTTGCGGCAAGATACTCAGGATTGGGAAGAAGTAGCTAAGCACTTCACACATACGTTTGAATTTATGGATGAGAAACCTATAGTTGATACTGTGCTTCAGGTAATCAAAGAAAAGATATCTTCTCAAGTCCCTATCAAGGAAGCGAATTCCCACCGAAGTCCTTGTCATAACTGCCAAACCTATGTTGACATGTACAACACATCACTCAAGTAGCTGAGTTAATGAAGGAACACGTCAGCTGAGAATCCCATGTGATCGACAAGACCTCGACCTCCCATCACATGACGACTGCAGGATGCATAGGTTCCTATAAATACGAGGCTTCTCCATCAAGAATTTTTTATGCACACAGAGAGAGCACAAGAAAACCAGATCCGAGAGTTCACAGAGCCCAAGTTTGCAACAGAGTGAGAGACAAAATCCATGGTAATAGATATTTCCAGTGCCAGTGAGGTCTTCAATGTGACTGTCACCTCAAGGTGTCCAATTGAAGAGGAGATAGAATCGCTCGAGGTACAGAAAATAGAAAAAGAACCAAAACTCAACTCGATGGCGCAAACAAGAAAGAAGCCTATTCCTGCGGCCTCTACGGCCCCTATTCCACCCTTTCGTTTGGGCCCAATGCTGAACCCTGTTTAGAACCCACCAGTTGTAACTACGTGACCATTCACAAAGCCGAGGTAGGCTGGGGAGATAGCTCCTGGAGAGTCATCCACATCAGGACTGTCAAGGAAATGCAAGGCTAAGGCTGTTGTGGATAACCCAGAGGACGACCTGTTGGAGGAAGAACTGATGGAGGAGGACTCACCACCCCATAGAGACTCGAATGCTGAGAGGGAAGAAGAAAACTTTCCACACTATGACTGGTTGAGGAGAGCCGATGCAGAGGAAGTGTCACTTCCCAAAAAATCACGCACAATTTTAGGAACACCCCAGATCTCTAGCGGCATACCCCTACTGATGAACATAATTCCAAAGATCACCAGGTTGGCATTTGAAGATGTTGATACTCGCCAACAGTCAAGCTTGGAAAGAAATAACTGCATGGATACGACTCAAGCCAGGCTGAATGAGCCCCAGTTCCTAGTACCAATGAAGTGGGCTAGTGGCATCGACTGCGCAAGATTGTTGAACTTGTTGTTCATGCCACATTTCGGCCATATCCTGTAGGCCAATACGTATGTAAAATAGCTCCTGGAATGTTTCCACAGAGGATGCTTATGGCTCGATCGGCCCTACCTGGTCGACGTCGAGCTTATCTCCTCAATAACAGGTCTGTCGAGATAGGAGACGACCCTGCGCTGTATTTGTGCCAGAACATGGACACCACTAAGATGAAGCTAAAGTATAAGCTTCAACATGCGGGTAGGGGCTTTCTCATTTCCCCTATCGAAAACAACATAGTACGGTCCACCGCAAGGATCCTGTCTTGCAATTTGTTGCACAAGATGAGGCCAAATGAATGCACCACTGGAGTGGTAGAACTTGCAGAGCAATGCGCATAAAGTGTGACTTTGAACTAGTTGCAGTTCCTGCTAAATGAACTGATAGATGACGTCGCGAAGGCATGGAAGGAACCTAAGGCCAAATTTCACTACTCTTGGCTACTCATCCTGGTCTTGTTTATTCTGTGGTCCAACCCACCATACTATGAACCGATGGATGTCTTGGTACTTTTCCTTGGTGCAAAGTATCAGAACCTATGGGAAGATAAGAAAAACAAGATCCTCTAGACGAATAATAACATCGAGTTTTTTCTACATTCCGAGGCGTTGCGTGATGTTATCAGACGATCCCATAGAGTACGGGCTGCGACGGTGCACATATACGTGGCCTTCATAAATTTCCAGGTAGTTGCACATAACATTATTTCGGAACCAAAGAACGACCCGACCAAGCAAGCGCACCAGGCAGGGTTTATGATTACTGATGATGATGTGGATGCAATTCTCAAGGAGTGGCTTGATGAATGGCGCGGACCAGTAGCAGAGCCAATGGGAGAAGGAAAAAACCAGGAAGACCCACTAATCAACCAAGGAAATTGCCAATATAATGGCGAAGGATATGATGGAAGCGGCGATCATGAAAATCAGTCGCACGACGTGGAAGGTGAAGGAGAATATGATGATGGAGGTGATGATGGCTCTGATTGAGCTGATGGAGAGCAGACACCTACTGACGAGTAAATCCGCAACCGCTAGCAAGAACAACAAAAACAATGTGGGCCACATCACAAAAATAAAAAAGCTAGTGAAACAGCTAACATAGCCACATTGACTGAGGAGGATTTTCGCACGCTAGCAGACGTTGTAGCCGAGGTCACCAAGAACAGCCTCGCGGTTCTAAATACGCAGCAGGAAAACATGGAAGGTCAAGTTGTTGAGCCCCTCAATAAGATCACAGAGGCCATTAACGAGGTCAAAGCCACTGTCGAGGCTGAAACATATGGAGTGGATCCTAATGTCTCATTAGTCACACTGGAGCTGGTACCGTCGATCAAGGTAGAACTCTCTTTTTAATAAAAATAATTATTTAAAAATAGAGGTGAAAAAAGAATAATTGTGTTCCTTGTTTCAAGGCTATTAACTGTCCCATTTAATTGATAGAAGTTGTGTATGGACAAAATGATCCATAAAATATTATCATAATTAAATACCAGGAGTCACCTCCAAATAATTATTATTGGTGGTTTGATTCCTCCATTCCCTATCTACAGAAATCAATGACTAATTAAATGACCATTTAACAACAATCAATGACTAAATAAATGACTAGTTAACAACAATTAATGATTAAATAAATGACTAGTTAACTGCATTTAATGAGTAACTAAATGACTAGTTTACCATAATTAATGACCAAATAACAACAATCAATTACTAAATGCATGACTACTTAACAACAATCAATTACTAAACAAATGACCAGATAACATTGATAAATGACTAAATAAATGGCCAATTAATAGCAATCAATGACTAAAAGAATGACTAAATATACAACCAAACTGACAAATTAGAACAGTTAATAAATGACTAAAATATTTTAGTCATGTATTTAGTCACATTATAAGTACTAGAAATAAATGAATATTTAGTCGCATTTTAATATTTTTTTAGTCATTTATCTCACTTTTTCTACTAGTGCAAGCTTTAACTTATGCCAAATATCAAGCGTGTTTCAATCTTACTTCAACTGTAGTCCAATTATTATACAATTTTCTCCAAGTCTGCTCCACAAGCTTCTACCAGTTTGTGTTCTTCAAGACATCAATAGGTCTTCCTTTCTTGTCCAATCATAGCTACAAATCTATCTTTCAAGTCTTTATATTCGCAAGTATACAGAGGACTTGTTCACTACCTAAATAATTTTTCAATATTAGTTATAATATTTTTAAGGAGGGTTGATTCTTTCCTCAATATTACTCAACACCCAATGCTCTAAATCAACTATTATATCTCTACACAACACTGATCTCGGTGAAGCAAATTTCAACAATGACATGCTCTATTTTCACTTCTTTAAATATGATCTGAAATTACTATGGCATTCTCCTCTTCAAATCTCTATCTTGCATAGGTTTGATGGTAATTCCAAACTCAAGATCACACTCTCTCTTTTGTTGGACACACCAGCGATCTTCCACAACACATAAACCCCAGTGCATTAAAGCTCAACACTACTTGTCTTCCTTTGTTGATTTAGATCGACGTAACCCAATAAAACTTATATTGAGCTACTTATTTTCATATCAATAAGTAGTTGATCTATTGTTTCTTCCTCCTTCATTCCTCACTATAATTGTCTCTATGCTCCCTCTCACCCATTTCTCAAGAAAATTCCCACATATTTATATAGTTCATCTGTAATAATTGTGTACCCAATCAGTGATTTCATTCATCATATTACTTATTCAAGGATCCAATGGTGTTTCCTATTCCCTCAAGTGTTTCAAGATCCCTTTATTCCTGAAACGAATCTAGACTAGGGCACATGAGTGAAATCTTCCTTCTTTGGATTGAAATTATTTGTCCAAAAGCGGAGGTAAACTCTTGCGGAGTTGAAGAAGTATGCGCCATTGTCAAATATTCGATCCTTATCTTCCATGCTAGTGAAGATAACCATGAAAAATCCTTTTTAGTCTAATATGAGTTTGTAGTGGGATTTGGGCTTTGATTTGATGTTGATCCACCAGATGAGAGAAATGTCCTACAATAAATAATGAAAATGTTCGGGTACATAGGGTACTCCTAAAATACCAAACACCTAGAGCAACCACTTCACACAAATAGATCACAGATCAATACACTGATGTTTGTCACATGGTTAAAACCCTCGAGAGGGAAACACTCCACAGCCCCAGCCAAATAGCTACTTGGAGAAATTTATTATGAAAAATGAGTTACAAATGTGCTTCTCATAATCGATCAACTAGCCAAGGACCCTCCATGCTATTTAAATAGAGATCATGGACCAATCAGGTGTTAAGCCACAGATCAATGGTAGGTATGATCTAACAGAAGTTGAACCATCGGATCAATTTATGTCTAGAACATATTGTGACCATCGGATTAGAATATTTACAAATGCATACTAATGCATACTAAAGAAACACCCTTTTCCTAACGGATATATTACACAAGTTGATCTTAACTAAATCCTAAGCTCTAAATATCCTAACATCCCCCCTTAAGAACAACTTGGGATAGGATTGAAGGATTTACAAAAGTGACACTATTAGGAGAAGGAAGGAGGAATTAGAGCCTATCCCCCCTTAATGACACATTCCTGAACTCCTAACATAGATCGAAGTTTAGAAAACTTCGCTTCTGTAAGAGACTTGGTGAAGATGTCTATAACTTGATCATCTGTAGGGCAATAGAGCATTTCAAGAGCACAATCATGAACAAGATTTCTGATGCATTGCATGTGTATCTCAATGTGTTTGTTGCGCTAATGTAGAACTAGATCTTTGGCAAGATTTATGGCACTTTGATTGTCGCACCAAAGTGGAGTAGGTTGTTGCTGCTCGAATCCAAATTCTGAAAGAGTTTGTCAAAGCCATAAAGCTTCTCGACTGGCATTAACTGCGGCTCGATATTTTTCCTCTACTGAAGAAAGAGAAAGACCTTGTTGTTTCTTACAAGCCCAAGTGACAGGTCCAGATCCCAAGCTAAAAACATAACCTGCAGTAGACTTTTGATCATTAGGATCGTCGACCCAATCTGAATCAATGAAACCAACCAACAAAGGTGTCCCCCCTATACTATAATGAATCCCAAACTGAATTGTACTTCGAATATATCGAAGTATTACTTTTGCTGCTTTCTAGTGACTTTCATGAGGTGTTTGCATTTAATGGGAAACACGACCAATAACAAAGGAAAGGTCAAGACATGAATGAGTCAATTATAAGAGACTACCAACAAGCTGACGATACAAGGTGGCATCTACTTCAGGGGAAGTACAAGTGGCAGAAAGTTTGACTCCATATTGGAAGAGAGAAGGGGCTGGATTACAATATTCCATGTGAAAGCGATGAAGAAGGTCACAAGCATACTTAGACTGGGAAAGAAAGATTCCTTCTTTGGTTTGCAAGACTTGGAGACCAATAAAATAATGTAAATGTCATAAGTCTAACATTTCAAAATTTTGCTTAAGACTGGATTTCACATGGGTTAAAAGTTTAGGGTCACTACCAGGAAGGATAAGATCATCAACATAAAGAACAAGTATGATGAGAGGGTTTCCTACTTTCTTGGTATAGACATTTGGGTCAGAATGGCATCTAGAAAAACCAGTGTCAAGGAGAAAGCTATCCATTTTGGCATACCAAGATCTAGGAGCTTGCTTAAGGCCATATAAGGATCTCTTAAGGAGACAGACAAGGCTAGAGTTATCCTGAATATATCTAGGAGGTTGTTCCATGTAAATTTCCTCCTATAAATCACCATGTAAAAAGGAAGACTTGACATTCATTTGATGGACTTCCCAGTTATGTAAGGCAGCAAGGAAAAGAACAAGGCAGATGCAGTTCATTTTTGCGACAGGAGCAAAGGTTTCATTGTAGTCAATCCCTTCAAATTGGGAAAAACCTTTGGAAACTAACCTTGCCTTAAGTCTTTCAACACTTCCATCTGATGCATACTTAGTTTTGTAGACCCATTTACATCTGACAAGTTTTCTTCCTTTTGGAAGAGGAACAAGATCCCAAGTATCGTTCGTCATTAAGGAATGATATTCTTGATCCATAGCTGCATCCCAATCTGGATTTCCTGAAGCTCCTGCAAAAGTTTATGGATCATGATTCTTAGAAACTTGAGCCAAAAGAGAAGAGGCTCACTGAAACTAAGAACGTGTTCGACGTTGATCTCTAGGATCACCGGCAAGATCACCAGTTGCTTCACATGTTGAATGGACCCATCAAGGAAGCATTGGTGCTGGTGCAACTAGAGGAACATGAGCAGGTGGAGGTGGATTTTCATCCTCACTATCATCATCAGAAACTGGATTTGGAAACCTGTCAAGGAAGTTGGAAGAAGAAGAATAAGAAGAGGGCACAATCACCGAATTAGGCTCGCAGGCCAAATATTGCACTCCTGCCAAGTTAGGCTCGCAGGCCAAGAGATTTTCATGAAATTTAACATCTCTTCTAATGATTATATCATGAGAATGTGGCTGAAGAAGTATATAACTTTTTACATCTTTAGAATATCCAACAAATATGCACTTTTCACTTTTAGGCTGCAATGCTTTCCATTTTTCATCCGGAATGTGAGCCCATGTTTCACAACCAAACACACAGAAGTGACTTAAATCTGGTTTAATTTTACTCCATGCTTCTTTCGATGTTATACCTTGTAAAACTTTAGTGGGTGTGCGATTAACTATGTAATTTGCACAATTTATGGCCTCAACCCAATATCGAAGACTTAGTCCCTTAGATTGAATCATACAATTAACCATTTCTTTTAAAGTGTGGTTCTTCTATTCAGCTACACCATTTTGTTGTGGTGTATATGGAATAGTGTGTTGTTGTTGGATTCCTCGTTCAGTGCAGAAAGTAGTGAACTTTTTGCTAACATATTCTCCTCCATTGTCAGATCTTAACTTAATAATTTGATAACCAGATTGTTTTTCAACAAGGGCCTTGTAGGCCAAGAACATGTTAAATACTTCGCTCTTAAGTTTTAGGAAGTAAACCCAAGTGCTCCTAGAGTAGTCATCAATGAAAGTTAATAAATATTTGAAACCAGAAAAGGAAGCAGATGGAACAGGACCACACAAGTCACTATTCACAAACTCCAAGGGAACCGAGGCATGCCAAGAGGCATGTTTGTCAAAACTGTTTCGATGATGTTTTTCGAGTACACAACCGGAACAAAAACCATCCTTGCAAGATACCATTGGAAGACAAGTCACCATATTGTATTTACATATTTGTTGCAATGAATGATAATTTAAGTGACCAAATCGCTCATGCCAAAGTTTGCTCAAGTTATCACTATGAGCAAAAAAAACGGAAGGAAAAGGTGATGACCCAAAGTTGTTGAATTTGTACAACTTGGTAATATCATCAATAGTTCCAGTAGCAAGGACATTTTGAGGATTTTTAAAATCCTTGATTGCAACTTGGTGAGATGTAAACGTCATAGTTTTACCTTCATCCGAATGAGTAATTTGATCGATTGATAACAAATTGCAGGAAATTCTTGGAACACATAGTACATCACTAAAATGACCATTTTCTACTAGAACTGTTCCAGATCCTACAACACTGAGAGATCTATCATCACCAACAAATATTTGTTTGGTGTTACATTCATGCATAGTAGAAAAGATGGCTTGATCCTTAGCCATATGATAAGATGCTCCAGAATCAATGAGCCATTCGTTTGAAGTAGAAGAAGAAGATGTAGTATAAGAGTAACCAGAAGCACAAAGTGCATGTCCATGAGAGGTAGATTCTGAAGACAAATCTAGGATGATGTGGTGCTTATTCATTGTTGCTTCTAAGGCTTCCATCTTCTTGAAACACTTAGATTCATCATGATTATCTTTCCCACAAAAATTGCAATGAAGCTCAGTATTCTTTCCTTTTGGCTTGGATCCTTTGTCATTTTCTGAAGAAGGACCCGACTGAGAGGGATGGGACCCTTGTTTGGCTTATTATTGCAAAAATTTTGTTTCTTGGGAGGCTTGGACTTTTATTTCTGTTGGGACAATAAGGCTTTCTCAGATGTGTCTGCATTGTTAATTATTCCAAGATGAATGAACTTATCTTGCTCTCTAATTAAGGAATCACAAAAGGATTCAAGAGTAGGATCTTGATAGCTAGCTGCATTCAAGGATTCTTTCATGGAGTAAAATGTAGATACAAAAATAGAATATGCAGGTCCAAGTTTGGAAAGAATATGATAAATAGATTGTTTGTCTTCTTTCTTAATCTTGCATTCTTCACATAGGAGTCTAAGGGTTTTACACTTAGATAAATAATCCTAAATGCATGAAAAATCACTTGGATTCAAATAAATCAACTCATTCTCAAGTTGATGACCTCGAATTTCATTGTGTTTACCAAACATAAATTCCAACTTTTCCCAAGCTTTATCAGGTTCATCAATTCCAGATATGTGGAATAGGAAATTAGTAGAGATTGGCATTCCAATCAATCCACGAGCTTCATCACATCTATTTTCCCATTTCATTTTCTTATCATCATCAGTGGGTTTTGTTTCTTTCCCTGATGTAATTCTAAAAAGTTCCCTACTTTGTAGAATATCCCCCATATGAGATTTTCATGAGAAATAGTTAGAACTAATAAGTATAATATCACAAGGGGTGTTGGAGACATTTACCATCATACACACTCTTTTTGGTCAAACCGGTCTAGTTAAACCACTATCCTAAGTATAATTAACATTAATTGACATCAGCGGAGCATTAATTTCCATCATCCAGTCACACCCACGCCTACCTACAGTCAAGGAGGCTAACTTAGCCTTCTCCTACAGTCAAGGAGGCTAACTGGAGCACTTCGGGGGTGATCTGAGTGATATTAATGCACCTAATTGCTAACTGGTGGTTACAATTAGTTCAACCAGTCAGTAAGGTGCCTCCTCTCATTAAATATATTATTTAATGATTATTTATTATTATTTAATGATCTGGAATCAACAGGGCGCCTCCACCAACTTCTGATGATCAGTTTAGCTTCAGTTAACCTCATCGGGGTTCATTGAAGTCATGGAGCACTAGCACTTGATGGTTGGCTTGCTATGACATGTGTTTGATCTCCTTCAGTTGAGATTCAGTAATTTATTTCACTCTGACTTCAATTAGGGTTTGGTGAGTCAATTAGGGTTTTGGTCAAGTGGTTAACTGAGTGTGATTGAATGGCTGACAGTCAGTTAAGCCAGACTCACTCATGATTTCGAATTGCCTCCTTAGGTATTCAAATTTCTCATGGATTCAAGCAATTGCTTGACATTGTTATTATAACTATTCATTGTTTATTGAATATACAGAGAGAAAACCATTTTGGTTTTGATTAACACCATTTCATGAGTATTTGTTGATTATTCTTTGATGAGATTGATTCTTTGTTCCTACATCAATGTGCAAGATTAATATGGTATCAAAGCTTATGGCGGGACGAAGATATATCTCTCAAAAACAAGCTTTTTGACATATTTCTACATGAAATTTGAGCAATAGCTCAAAAATCCAGCACTGTACTAGAAGCCAAGGCTTACCACTTAATACCCCAAGTAAAGAACTTGTTGATCAAGCTTTCTTGATTGACTATGCTGGGTGTGATGAAAGCCTAAAATATGCAGGCTGTCTGACCTTACAGTGCCCCTTTTGTTTTGATTTGTAGGTTTTAACAGGTACAACTTCGAATGGACTCATCAATCCCTCTTCTCACCCCATTCACAAGCTATTCGGAATGGAAGTTGAAGATGATTGCATCTCTGAAGAGGCAAGGTCTCTATAAGGTGTCTATTGGACTTGTAAAAGAGTCTTATGAGAATGAGAATGACTGGATAAATGACGGTGATAGAGATTTTGGAGCAATAGGTCTGGCCCTTTTTGCTAGCTTGTACTACCTTATTGGTTCTGCTGAATACCCAAAGGATCTCTGGACAAAATTAGACAGAACCTTTGGCAAGCACAATGAGGATCATAATAGAACTTTGGAGATCATATCCAGCACCACAAGATTTCTTTACTCAAAAGTATCATCCTCTACTCTCTCTGATGAAGTTGTTCAAGATGAAGATGAAGCAGAATCTTCTACACATTCAATTCGAATTGAAGAAAGTCTTCATGCAGTGACTCCTTCTTATGATGCTCCGGAAGTTCATGAGATCTCTGATATATCATCTCCTCATATTGATGAAACAGAAGAAGACATTCGAATCTTTGATATTGAAGAAAAATACTGTTGCACTTCCATGCAAACATTCACCGGTGATTTTCCTTTGAATTCTGTGCAAAATTTACCAGTAATTGCTTCCGAAAGTGAAGAGAAATTTGATTTTTATCCCTCTAATGTTGCTACTGGTGTGTAAATATGTAAAAAATTGGATATTTTGGAAGAAATACCAGATTATAAGAGTGACACATTCACTCCCCATGATCTATATCTTCCAGCACAATCCTGCAGGATTGCATGCACCAAAATTCAGAATTTTGAAGAAAAGGACAACTGTGCATCCACCGTCTCGGTTGACCATACTTTTGGATCTGATATGAACCTTATTGGATATTATATGATTTTATTTGGATCTGATCTGATATTTCTTGGTTCAAAATTTTAGGTTAATAAACCTTCAGTATTGCTTGTAGCTGTTCTCATCAACGGTGTGAAGAAACAAGTACCGCAAGTCTCCTACAAAACTGCTGCTGAGGATTTGATTTCATTTCACAGTTTTGGATATATTTTGAACTTATTTAGATCTGATTTACATCCTAATATGATATTATTTTTTTCATATTTTAAAATCCAAGAGCTTTTAGTCATGTTTGTAGCTGCTCTCACCAATTCCGGTGTGAAAAATCAAGTACCGCAATTCTTCTTCAATTTTGCTGCTGGGGATTTGGTGTTAGTTTCCTCTTATAAAGTTGCTGATATTTTATTTTGTGAATCATTAGATATTTTTGAAGCTATATCATATTATGGAGTTCAAGCATTCGCTCTCTAGAGTCCCAGGGCTTCTCTACCTTTGGTCACATGCTCATCTCCTCATAGAACTAGTAAAGAGGAAGACATTCTGCATCCGCTTGGACACTTGCTCCTAAAAATTGGGGTTGATTTTACCACTCATGGTTTTCTGTTCAAGGATGCAACATATTAGTTTCTTGAGTGTTCCACACATGGTTCAAATCCTCAAGAACCTTTGTTCTCTCTTCAGATGATTTCAGCTACTCTACATGGGTCCAGTTTTCACCGTGCAGTTGTTTATATTTATGATTCAGTTGAGTGCATTGTTCTTCTTCCAAAGTGGAATATTCCTCCAGACATATTCATTTAGTTTGGATTCATAGGTTCACATGCACAGTCTCAGGATACTGCTGCATAGAAGAACCAATTCTTGATTTACTGCTTAGTTTGAGGGGGGGTATTTTTCCCATGAGGTTTTCCCCATTTCCTTGGTTATATTAAGAAATTACTTTATTATACAGGGTGACCTATGGCCTTTGTTTCCGGGGCCCTAGCATTTTTATGCATCTATGTTTTCTAACTCTTCCTGAGTATAGCTTAAGGGGGGGTGTTGGAGACATTTACCATCATACACACTCTTTTTTGTCAAATTGGCCTAGTTAAACCACTATCCTAAGTATAATTGACATTAATTGACATTAGTGGAGCATTAATTTCCATCATCCAGTCACACCCATGCCTACCTACAGTCAAGGAGGCTAACTGGAGCACTTCGGGGGTGATCTGAGTGATATTAATGCACCTAATTGCTAACTGGTGGTTACAATCAGTTCAACCAGTCAGTTAAGGTTCCTCCTCTCATTAAATATATTATTTAATGATTATTTAATGATTATTTATTATTATTTAATGATCTGGAGTCAACAGGGCACCTCCACCAACTTCTGATGATCAGTTCAGCTTCAGTTAACCTCATCGGGGTTCATTG
>LPNX010091512.1:19193-58761 GCA_001517045.1 Pseudotsuga menziesii
CAAGTGTTTGATCTCCTTCAGTTGAGATTCAGTCATTTATTACACTCTGACTTTAGTTAGGGTTTGGTGAGTGAATTAGGGTTTTGGTCAAGTGGTTAACTGAGTGTGATTGAATGGTTGACAGTCAGTTAAGCCAGACTCACTCATGATTTCGAATTGCCTCCTTAGGTATCCGAATTTCTCATGGATTCAAGCAATTGCTTAACATTGTTATTGTAACTATTCATTGTTTATTGAATATACAGAGAGGAAACCATTCTGGTTCCGATTAACACCATTTCATGAGTATTTGTTGATTATTCTTTAATGAGATTGATTCTTTGTTCCTAGATCAATGTGCAAGATTAATAAGGGGTGGCCATACTATAAAATAATGGCTGAAAGAACATAAAATAATTGTTTGGATGCAAAGAGCTCGAAAAATTAGGCTGTTTAAAAAAAAACGGCACTGAAAAATGATTCTGGATGATGAAGTTATGCTTGATCAAAGAAAATGTTGAAGATGTCTCCAATAGTGACGTGACAAATATTAACTTATCCAACTAAAAAAAAAAACCCTTCTTCCCAAGATGGACCTTTGACAATCACTTACAAGAAATTTTTTTTTAAATAAATCACTTTTGTAAAATAAGTGATGTTCACTTTTACAATAATGTTACTTTTAAATAGTGCCGCAATAAATTAAAGACTTAAGTGACTCACTTTCTATTTTATTTTATTTAAGTGAGATGCACTTTTACAATAAAGTAACTTGAAATAGAAATTGCATGCACTAAAAAGTAACTTAATAAGACTTGAACTCAAGACCTATTAAGGAATAAAACAACTTTGAACCAACTGAGCTAAGTTGAAAAGGTACGTAAAAGAATGGAAAGAGGAAGAGGGTTTTTTTTTTTTTTTTCAAATTATTCTCTATCATTCTTCGTGCTTGCCTTTTTTCCTGCAAATCACACAAAAAACGAAAAAAAAACTTTTCCACACTATGGAGTTAAATCTTAGTTAGTTTACCTGGAAAGTCTACATTTTCAAGTTTTCTCATTGTTTCTGAATCGCCGCGATCGCACACGGTGCACGACAAAGAGCATACGTAGTCGAGGAGACAAGAAAAAAAACTTTCCCTTTCTGTTTTTGATTCGCCGCGATCGTGCAAGGTGCATGGAAAAAAACATACATAGCCAAGGAAGGCAACAGTCCGAGACTAAAACAATAAAGATCTAATAATAAAACTGATAAAATATGAGAGATTTAAAAAACAAAAAAAAAAACAAATCCGTCATTGTAACTTTATACCTTCAGATTTGCCGAAATGGGTGTTTCTGGATCAAATGGAAATGGTTTTCGATGAAACAAAAACTATTTCCCAATTGAAACGACACTCTGTACGCAATGGAATAGCTCCCATAGGCCACAAATGCATAAAAACTCTAGAACCATAAACCCTTTCAAAGTTTCAGCGACATTGATTCCAGATCTTGATCAAAATCGGAAGTGACTCTTCATAAATGCTCTGATACCATGTTCAGGTACACAGGGTACTCCCAAAAGACCGAACACCCATAGCAACCACTTCACACAAATAGATCACAGATCAATACACCGATGTTTGTCACGTGGTTAAAACCCTCAAGAGGGAAACAATCTACGGCCCCAACCAAATAGCTACTTGGAGCAATTTATTATGCAAAAGAAGAAAGTTACAAATGAGCTTCTCATAATCGATCAACTAGCCAAGGACCCTCCACGCTCTTTAAATAGAGATCATGGACCAATCGGGTGTTAAGCCATGGATCAATGGTAGTTATGATCTAAAAGAAGTTGAACCGTCGGATCACTCTATGTCTAGAACATATCATGACTGTCGGATTAGAATATTTACAAATGCGTACTAATGCATACTAAAGAAACACACTTTACCTAACGGATATATTACACAAGTTAATCTTAACTAACTCCTAAGTGTCTAAATATCCTAATAGAAAATGCACGATATAACGGAAATAGAAAAACACAGAAGGAATTTATTGATCATAGGCCACTTCGAGGGGGAAATCTCCTTTGAGAAATCTCAATACAAATAACTTGTGGATGCATTCATTGGCCTCAACACGTAATTATATACTAAGTCTAATCTGAACAACTATTAGTACCCATGAATGTGGGATATTACAATATACTCACGGGATGACTTACAAAGCATGTGTGTCTAATACATTATACTAAAAAATTAAATATGGGGGTTGACATGGGTTCCTAACATCCCCTCCCTCTTAAAAAAATCTTTGTCCTCAAAGCTTTAGATGTGGAAATTGTTATTGAATCTGAAGGAGTGGTTCCCCTATAGCATCATCTGGTTGCATGTTGTGCTGCTTAATTAATACCTCTGTGATGGATTGAGAGTGAAGATGATGAGTATGCCTATTGAAAATGGTCTCCAGATTCAAAATGATGGATCCTTCATTATCTAGTTCTGGTAAAATAGTTTGTGCTCTGCCGTTGGTGCTAATAACTTTCTTAAGACAAGAGACATGAAATACTGGGTGAACATGAGAAGGAGGAACTTCCAATTTATAAGCAATGGACCCAATCTTTTGAAGATCCTTATATGGCCCATACAACTTTAGAGCCAGCTTATGAGCCCTTTGAGTTTCAGGGAGGATTGCTTGTAAGGCTGTAGACGAAGAAAAATCATATCACCGACTTGAAAAGTGCTTTGAGAATGGTGTTGATCAGCTTGTTGTTTCATTTGGTTTCTTGCATGTGA
Source organism: Pseudotsuga menziesii (assembly GCA_001517045.1). Taxonomy (NCBI): domain Eukaryota; kingdom Viridiplantae; phylum Streptophyta; class Pinopsida; order Pinales; family Pinaceae; genus Pseudotsuga; species Pseudotsuga menziesii. The sequence continues at coordinate 21,955 of LPNX010091512.1, forward strand.
AGATTGTTCTGCAAAATGTAAAGAATCTGATCTCCGTTTTGTAGAACTATGTCAACTACTTGAACTTGTGAACTGTTGGGGGTGTATGGAAGGAGCATTGGAGGTACCTAACCATAGACTACTTCACATGGAGTCATTTTAGATGCAGTGTGGTAGGAGGTATTGTACCACCATTTTGCAATAGGGGGCCACTTTTCCCACAGATGTTGTTGTTCAGAGGTGAAGCAATCAAGATAAGTTTCTAAACATTTGTTGATAACTTCAGTATGACCATGTGTTTGTGGGTGATTCCCTGAACTCATCTTCAGTTTGGTACCAGTGTGGAAAAACAATTATGTCCAAATATGAATTGTGAAAGTTGCATCATGATCTGAGACATTAGAAGAAGGGTTTCCATGAAGACGAAAGATTTGGTCCATGAAAATTTGTGCAACTAAGGAAGCGGTATATGGATGCCTAAGGGAACAAAAATGACTATATTTGGAGAGGCCATTAACCACAACCACAATCACTATATTTCCTCTAGATTTACGGAGCCCTTCAATGAAATCCATCAAAATATCTATCCAAATCCGAGTAGGGATGGACAAGGGTTCAAGAAATCCTAGAAAGAGTGTCGTTTCCCCCTTGTGGGGCTGGAAGGTATCACATTCAACAACCATATCTTGAATTTACTCTTTCATTCCCTTTCAAAACAAGTTACATCGTTCTCGCTCATATGTTTTGAGGAAGCCAGAGTTCCCTGCCAATGGAGAAGCATGGAGTTCAAATATTTCATAATCGAGTGATAAATATTAATGCAGAAATGATTCCCTAATAGATATGGCTGCCACTTCTATACTGCATGCAAAATAGCCATCATTTCCTTCTCATATGTAGAGGTGGCTAAATTATTACCAAAAATGGATTTAATGGTGAATGGAATGGGATGTTCATCTTTAAGGAGAACAACACCAAGTCCATTGTCGAAAGCATAAATATCAATAGTGAAGGGCTTGAAAAAAACCAGGCATAGCTAGAACATGTGTCGTACACATAACTTGTTTCAGTTTGTCAAATGCACACTCAGCATCATGTGTGCATGTAAAAGTATACTTTTTCAATAGATTTGTTAGTGGAGATGCAATCTTCCCGTAATCGTTAACAAACTTGTGGTAGTATCTAGTTAGTCCCAAAAAACATGAAGGCTCTTGAGTGTATAAGGACACAACCAATTTTTCATGGCATCTATTTTGGCAGGATCCACGCGAAACCCTTCTATTAAAAAAATATGTTTGAGACACTCTACTTCCTCCTTACCAAAAACAAATTTAGATTGTTTTGCACAAAGATGATGACCACAGAAAAGTTGCAACACAAGATCCAGATGCTGGAGAGGCTCAACCCATGTTTTATTATAGATGAGTAAATAAAAGAAGACCAAAATGAAGTTCTGCAATTAGGGTCAGAATATTTTTGGATCAATGCCTGGAATATGGAAGGAGCATTAGTGAGTCCAAAGGGAATGACCAAAAACTCACAATGGCCATCATGTGTTCGAAAATCCATTTTAGGGATATCATCCTCATGAACCCAAATTTGGTGATACCTAGAACGAAGATCTAACTTGGAGAAAAAATGAGCACTATGAAGCTCATCCAGAACAAGAATTGGAAAGTTATCGTTGATTGTGATGTGATTAAGTGCTCGAAAGTCAATGCAGAGGCTCCATGACCCATATTTTTTTCAGACAAGAAGAACTGGTGATGAAAAGGAATTGGTACTAGGCCGAATAATACCTTTCTTTAGTAAGTCTCGAGTGAGCATCTCAATATATGTCTTTTGGTGAAACAAGTAGCGATAGGTCTTGATGTTGGACGGACGCCTCCAGGAAGGAGCTGAATATGATGGTCCTTTAGTCTTAAAGGTGGAAATACCTATGGTTCAAAAAATACACATGCATATCGATCCAAGATTTGTTGTAGATCCAAGGGAGTAGTGGAGGTTGTTGTTGGTTACATATGAATGGAATAGAGTTGAGCAATGAAACCATGTGAATTATTCTTAAGTATCTTTTCCATGTGATGTGAACTGATTATGTTGAGAGACCCCAGTTGTAATCCCTTCAATGTGTGTTTTTCCCATTAACTGAAAATTGCATCCAAAGTTCAGCAAAATTCCATAAGATGGGTCCAAGTGTGTGTAACCATTATGCGTCCAAAACCACATCACATATGCATAAGGTCAAGGAAAACATGTCAGAGTGCACGTTATAATATCCAATGGAGATACACACATTGCTACACTTTCCCTTACAAGTTAAGGGCCCCCCATTGTCAATCATGAATTCAAAGATGGAGCAAGGATGGACAAAACAATTAACCTTTTTGGCGACCCAAGGGTCAATGAAGTTATGAGTGCTACCAGAATCAATGAGTATTGTAAGAGGGAGATTATTGAAGAAACCCTTGACTTGCATGGTTTGTGGGGTGGTGACTCCAGCTAATGCATGGATAGATATCTCTGGATGGTTGTCCTAAGAAGGAGGTTCAACAAGCGAATGTTGAATGTCGACCTGGTCATCTACTGGATCTTGGGCATATTTACAAATTTTAGGTGCAAGCAAAGAATCCACATCCAAGAAATAGAGCTTTTTCTCAGTACATCTATGTCCCCGGGTGAATTTCTCATCATAATTATAACAAATCCCTTTTTCTTTACATTCCCGCATCTCGGCTTTAGAAAATGTTTGATAGGTGTGGTTCTATGAGCTGGGATGATTGTAGGTATTTTGGAAACCATATTTCTTAATGGAATAAAAGTTCATTTGGAGAGTTATTGAGCTATGATGTTGTCATCCACCAACTTATTCAACCCTAGGGCTTCCATCATTGTCCTGGGACATAACATTTTAACCTCAAATAAGATTCCATCCTTTATACCACTGATAAAACAATTTCTGTAGAATGCATTAGACAAGCCTTCTATGTGATTGGCATGTTTCTCAAATTATGTTTGATACTTTCCCACAGTGTCATTTTGGTGACGTTTAGTGAGTGCTCTTGCTCTTGTGAAGTCATCAAAAGCACTAGGGTCAAATAATTGCAAAAGGAGTTGGAAAAAATCTATCCATTTTGGCTCTTCCTGAGCCTTGATGTACCAACAGAACCATTGAAGGGCTTCATGTTCCAAATAAAATGATGCAAGTGGGACTTATTGACATCAAAAGTGTTATGCAAACTGAAATAATGTTATTCCTTGTATATCCATCCAGTCGGATAATCACCATTGAAGCGAGAAAAATCAAGCTTCGGCCCACAAAAACTGTTGGAAGAAGAGAACCCAGTGTCTACAAAAGAATCTTGCTATCGGCTATTGTTCATAGTTGAATGTTGAAGATAGAGGCTGGGAATTTTTTCATCCAGGTCTTGGAGTTTGGTCTTGAAGGAAACAAATTTGACTTTCATTTGTTTGTTTTCTCTTTTGTGCATGACAATCATAACTAGGAGTTCTTTTTCGAAATGGGTAGAAAACAAAAATAGATATTTTTTAAGAAAATGAAAATTTGGAGTTGGGAAAATTTCTGATAGGTAATTGGGGTTTGATTAGGTTTTGGACACTTTCTGAGAGACAGGGAAGCGGAAAATGTGGATTTCAAAAACAGGGTGAAAGAATGGGAAAATTTATCAAAGAGGAATAGGGAAGCATAAATAAGAAATGAACATTGTTGAAAAATTTGAAGGTGATTGGGTGAGGATCGAAGAACTTATAGACAAATGTGGGATTTAGGGCTTTGAAAAGTGGAATTTGGGATAGGGTCCTTAAGGAAGGAAATACACATAATTAAATTGTAGGGGTTCCAATGAATTTTCAAGGGAAACAGAGCTAAAGAAAAGAAGATAAGGTAAACAAAATAAATTTATACTCTTTCTTTTTTCAGTGGAATTGATTTGTGATGTCTCTGGAAAGATGCAATCTGCAATTTATCAATTGGTAATAGATATGGACCCTAGGTATGTTTGACTTCCTAAAGGTTCACGGGATTAACTTGGCCACCAATACTATCTAATGGCTTGCGTATTGGGGCTCACTCCACAGCTCAAGTAAAACTGATAACCTATTTGCCACAAATGAGAGCTCTTGGTTTACCTCATGGGTGGGAACCAGTTAATTAGGTAGGAGTTGTTGCCCTTTTTGTTGGCAGGTCCTCTCAATGGCCAACTACTTCAGGGTTCCTATGGAACTCCTCACAATGTGTTTTAGGATTATGCTCAGGCACTTCCCACAGTTAAGCGGATAGGGGTTATTCCTTGATTCAAACTTGCAATTGAAATGAACAATACTGATGCAAAGAAGAAAAACTACTACAATAATCACAATGCCGAGAAGCCATTGTGAAAAGAAAAAAATGGTCGAAATTCCACCCAGTGAGCCCAATAAAGTGCTCTGATAGCAGATTAGAGAAACCTCCTACAAGAAATAATGAAAATGCATGATATAACTAAAATAACATAACACAGAAGGAATTGATTGATCGCAAGCCACTTCGAGGGGGAAACGTCCTTTGAGCAAGCTCAATACAAATAACTCATGGATGCCTTCATTGGCCTCAACACATACTTATATACTAAGTCTAATCTAAACAACTATTACTCCCCATAAATGTGGGATAATACAATATATTCACGGGACGACTTACACAGCATATGCATCCAATAACAATATACTAACAAAGTAAAGAGAAGAAGGGTTGACACGAGTTCCTAACACCAAATCAAAGCCTGTTCTACAAGTAAGATACCTAAAAAAATTTCAAGCACTATATGGTCTTTCATATATTGGATTATTTTGTTTATGCTTGATGAATTGACTGTGTACCTTGTATTATTTGCATATTTAGTTATACATCTTCCTAGAGTGCGTTTGTTCTTACTTGAAGTCGATTCCCTTGTAGATATCCTTGGCTGGGTACCATTTCCTTTCTGAGTTCTTGCTCCTTCCATTCCTGTTGGAGTGTCGACTACTATAGGTAGCAGGGCTCTATTTGGTACGATATATGAGCAATTTCATTTTGTGAGTTGAAAGAGGCACCGACTCGAGGGGAGGATAGGAATTCCTTTCCTTTAAGAAAGCCATCTCTTGACCCAATCAAGGCTGAGGGTTGGGTGACACACTAGTGATAAAGAAAAGCTATTTAATATATGATTCTTTATTCATTCAATAAATTTGATTTACTTTTAAAAATGATAAATATCATCATCTTCATTATCTTAATTATAAAAATAAAAATAAAAACAATTATATTTTTATTCAAGATTTTTTTATCGCTCCTAACACAAACGTGTTGTAAAACAATGTTTAACCATCTATACCCATGCTCATTGTCCTATACAATAATTTGTTAGAACCATTATCATACAAGGGAACCATGAAATTGGCATTTCTTAGTCATTATCACTTACTATAGTGAATTTGTTTTGCCAAGGTTGAGGGAGAGTGAGATTCTCAAAGGATTTCATCCATTGATTATATTGCTCCTTACACAATCAATCTCTTTCATAAAACTTTTCATTGGTGTTAGAGATATGACTTTTGATCCATTGGATGTGATAGTATGGTTGAAATTTGAACCTTGAAATACACTTTCAAATGTTTAGGAATGTATAATAGACCTCACTATTACAAGATTAAGTCAACAATCACATAGCTTTACAGCTCATGAATGATTCATTAGTCTTTGCACGCCCATTTCATGGTATCATCTAGTTGCTCACTCTACCACATTCATTCTTTATGTTGGGATGTAATTATTAACGAATCCCCAAACCCCCACAATCTTTGTGTCTGGAAATATCTAGTAGCTTGTTTTAAATATTTCAGAATCGCTTTTGCTAAATCAACTTATATATAATAATAGATTTGTCTTTCGCGATCTCCGAACTTGAAATGTCAAGTTAAAAATAAAAATATGACGTGTGCCGTGAGAGGATAATAAATACCAGTCTTTCGCCATTCCGAACTTGAAATGTCAAACTAAAACTAAAAATCTTGCATATGCCGTAATAGGATAATAAATACCATATCAATAATAGATATTTATTGATAATTAAAAAATTATGTTTAAAGATAGATATATTTAAACATTATGGTATAGTAGCATAATTTAAGTACGAGTATAGATTAGAATATGATTTATACTAAAAAAAATAAGTAATAAAAAAATTAGTACTAAAAAAATATAAGAGTAGGTTGTTTATAGATTTTAAAAAATTATTTTTCAAAGTTAAAAAAAATTAAAATATATATAAACCATTCATATTTGCATGCATTTTTGGAATTTGACTGGCAAAAGGCCCATCATGGGCCATTTTTCTGGTCAAATATAGTCATTTTATACGTCTAATCACTTAAAATCAAAGAAAACATTAAAAGGTCTATATATAGTCTCTAAGAGGAGGCGGGTTTATCTAATAATACATTTATAAATTTAATTATAAAAATATTAATTAAAATGCAAAAAAAAAAATTATAAAACAATAAAACCAAGTTCTAATAATATATTCCAAAAAATATTACCCTACCTAAAATCTAATATTATAACTAGTTACTAAAATTTATATTTATGTTACAAAATAAACCTAATATTAAACTAATATAATATTTGATATTTATAACTAAAATATAGAACAAAATACATATGTTATAAATTTTAAAGTTGTACACTTTTAAAATCTAAAACTACTATGGGAAAAATTAAAAATTAAACAATTAAATTGAAATCATTCTTATTTTATTATATATGCAAAAAAATGTAGGCAAATTTATAGTACTCCGAATTTTTGTACATAAAACTTTAATACGGCTGAATTATGCTATTATAGATTATGGACAATTTTTGAGTTTTGGATATATTTGGAAATCTCTTTGTTTGTGCTTTTATGTAAATTACTTTGCCTCAACAATGCTTTGTTTGTGTGTTTTTAATGTATATTACTTAAACAAGTAATTGATTCAAAGTTTGAAAAGATAAAAAATGTCCGGTGTAGTTGTTTTTTCTAACAACATTGAATAGATACATATGTTGAACATTATTTATTGATGTGAATTATATTTCGATAAAAATATTAAAAAACAAAGAAACACCTAACTCATCTAGTATCTTAAATATCTATATTTGTTTAAATGCAACATACATATTTATCAATAAGTGATTATGTATTAATATAATAATTATATATTAATAATTAGATATGTATTAATATCATGCATTTTGCATGAAGATCTTGAGATAGAAGTGGTGCTCATTCTTAAAGAGATAAGTAACACTAATAGTGAATGTCCTTAACTTCTTTGGATATCCTAATCCTACTAAAATTTTGTTTATTTGTTTAATGTTGCTCAATCAATCCCTATTAAAACCATGGCATTCTCTGTTAAAACCAAGGAAGGGACTCACTACTATGCAATGTTTTGTTGTATGTTAAGGGGTTGTGGATGTATTTTTGTTGAATACTACTACTTTCCCTTATTCCTCAAGGGGATGCACATGTTTTTGCTAGATACTACTCCTTGTGATTGTCTTGTCTCTAGGATGCTTCCTCCTCCCTAAGTCACCATTAGTTTCTTCAGATGTTTCCTCCACTTTGACTCGGCATTAGTGTCTTTGGATGTTGGTTGCATGCTAGCTCTTTAATATTGTGCAATTAAATTAACTATGTAGATCACTAACCCATTGATTATTTAATAGAGTCATACAACATTAGATTCATGCCATCATTTGCAATGCTGTTGATAAATTTCATCCTTGTTTCATTAATTAGCTTCAATAGTTAGCTTTAGAGCCATTCATTCTTCCTTGGATTAACATTTCTATTACGATATCCAATTGACTATGGAAAGAAAAAAGGGATTGCATATCAATTAAAATCTCATGCCATCCTTATTAGAAAAGTCCCCAATAGAAAAGCCATTTCTTTGAAATAAAATGTATCATCTTAGGATGGATGATGGTGACTCCATAATGGAGCATTTGAATTCCTTTAATACTCTAGTAAGTCAACTCATTTCCATTGACATTAAGATGTATAAATAAGATAAACACATTACCTTGTTATGTTCTTTGCTAGATTCTGAGGATAATTTGGCTGTACCAATTAGTAGTACTACTCAATCCACCTTAAATTTTGAGAATGTAGTTGCATCCTTGCTATCAAAGGAGATGAGGAAAAAATCCATGGAAGTTAGGAAAATGATGTTTTATCTATAAGAGACCATTCCAAAGAGAGACAAAATAAGTATTTAAGAGGTAGATCTAAATCTATAGATTGAGATAGATCTCTAGGAGAAGCTATAAGAGAATGTTGGTAATGCAATAAAGTTGGGGATTATATAAAAGATTGCAAATCTAATAACTTTGATAAAAATAATGGATTTATTGATTACCCCTCCACATAAACAAAATCCTCCATAAACAGAGGTGTTGCTTACTTGGCATCTACAAGTACACATGAAATCAAAATGTATGGTTGATCAACTTACATTCTTCATTTCATATGAATCCTCACAGGGAGTGGTTTTATGAATATGAAAAGTACAATGGAGATGATGTTTTCCTAGAAGATGACTAGAAAGACAAAATTTGAAGACATGGAAGGGTCATAATGTTAGTCAAAGATGGAAGGATTATAACACTCCCCGTTGCTCTACACATTCCAAATTTGGCCATAACCTTGAAATCGTTAAATAAGATGGTGCGATGTAGGCATGCATACTATATTTGAAAAGGACACATGCAAGATTGTTCAGGGAGCAATGGTATTAATGAGGGGAGTTCATATTTGAAATTGTGCAAGTTGCTGAGAGACATTATTAATGATGGGTGCAACAATTTTGTTGTTCCTAAGAGTAGCAATGAAAAGGAAAAGACCCCTACTATCCATGCAATGCTATGTCATCATGGACTAGTACATATTGGAGATATGGGCCTTTGATCATTACAAGGTAAAGTTATGGTTGAAGGTATGTCTAATTGGTCACTAGATTTCAATTTTTGTGAACATTATATACATGGTAAAGAGAATCAGATAAGATTCCCATTTGGTGATACGAGAGCACAATGAATCTTGGATTTGATACACAATGATGTGTTTGGACCAATGCTTGTCCCTTCACTATGTAAATTTATATGTTTTGTTTCATTCATAAATGATTTCTCAAGGAACACATGGATCTATTTCCTTTGAAAGAAATATAAGGTTTTTGGTAAATTTAAAGAGTTTAAGGCTCTTATAGAGAACTAGGAAGAGAAGAAAACAAAGGTGTTGAGGATAAATAAAAGTGGAGAGTTCTATGTAATTGAGTTCAAGGAATTCTACAAGGAATGTGGATTAACAAGGAAAATGACCATTTCATATACACCTCAATAGAATGGAGTTGCATTAAAAATGAATAAGACATTGTTAAAAAAAAGAAAATGGAAAGATCACTTGATTGGTTAAATTTAAATAAAAAATAAATAAATAAATAAAATGAAAAAAATAAAATCTAGAATAATCCTCATCCAAAACTTATAAGATTTGTGTAAGTCACCACATTAAGAACAAAGTAAAAATGTCTGGTTAAAATAAAAGAATTTTAATTGAAATAATGCATTGAGAGAATTTAAAAAAAAAGAAAATAATTTAATATTTAATCAAAATTATAAACATTCTTTAATACTTTATATATAACACCATACTAACATTTTACAACATATGTTTCCATGTGATAATAACACCGATAACTTCTACACCCATACATGATAAGGTGATATACATGATATGAACAACGTGATACATATATACATACTACTGTCAACCAAAAGAGTTTGCCTAACTTTTTGACTTTTGGACTCATATCTATTTTAAGAAAAAGAACCACTATGGTTTCTATATTTCGTAGGGTCGGTGATTATGATTTTTGCGTGTTGTTGAAATCTTTCGTAGGGTCGGTGATTATGATTTTTGCGTGTTGTTGAAATCTTTATCATATAATCGAGTGGACAAGGACTAATATTAACTCATAGTTTTTCTAATGAAAGCCCCATGTTCTATACAACATTGGTATTGTGGACACATAACATTCCACACAAGTTCAACCCCTCCATTACCATATGTTTGAAGGTCCACGTAGCCGATTAGGATGACCGAAGGTCAACGTGGTGAATGAGTGCCATCGCTGAATGATTCTCTATATAAACAAGTAAACCAAATCCTTCATAACAACAATGCTTGAATTAGTATTGGTTTTGTTTTAGAGTTTTTTTATGTTTTTTTTCGTGTGTTAAAATTAATTCTAAGATGTACACATTTTTAAGTGTATTTTATTTAATAGGGGCATTTTTAAAAGAAAATATAAAATTTTATTTAAATTATTATCCTTGGATTCTCTTATTCCCAATACCCTTGATCTAGAACATGTGTGTCTGCAAACGAGATCAGAACATTATTTGGGATCTAATGATGTCATCTCTGACATGGCTATAATTATTGATCTTCACGAAGATCCTTTTCGCGAGAGCCTTCGTAGGATGAATAATTGCTCAAATTTCAGTTACTCTAAGTCGAAGGAAGTATTGTTTGAAAAATTAGGAGAATAGAGTGATATTAAGATCAATTGGTATGTCCATTGCCTCGCTGTGATACTACTAGGTTTTTCTACCTTGTGTATCTCTTTCATGAAACTTATTGCTTCACTTGTAGTTTACGCTATGATCTACAAGGAGGGAACATAATTCATATTTCAGGGGAATTTAGTGACACGGGAGGGGCTTACAGATGCTCCAGTTGAGGAACTAATTGCAAAGTAGCAGATATGGGCATGTGTTGGAGAAAATGGGAAGAACCATGCATTTAATGTGACCAATGTGGATGTGTTTAGATGGAAAATGTTGTGGACAGTTCTTGCAGAGAATCTGGGGGAGGATCCTAGTGATTATGATGGGTGTAAGTTTTCTACAGCGAAGGAGATGAAGGATAAAAGTGGTGCATGGGAAAAAATGTGAAGGAGGATGGGCTTGTGGAGAGTAGGCTTGAAGAATTGGGGGACTAATGGTGGTTATATGTTGATAGGATATTGAACAAAAATTTGAAGAATGTTGTTAATAACATGAACACGAGGAACGAGCATAGGTTTCTAGGTTTCAGAACATAGAGAGTTCTTTCCTTAAATGGATTGATATGCTCAGAAACCATAAAATCATTTCTTGATTAAAAGATGAGACACAATCTATATTACGACATAATGAATGGCTGAAGAAAGTTTCACTTCTTGACAATTAAAAGAATAAGCTTTGTGACAGTTAACAATTCAAATGTTGAATCATTGGTCAACAGGGGTCCTATTGCCCATTGTTCTTTTCAATTTGGCGATATCCCTTGCTCATCTCAATTGAGAGATTAGAAATCAGTGTGGTTCCTTTGATAACACTTATCGGCTACTAAAAGATTAGGTTCTGATACTGACTAAAATGTGAAGGATCAAGATTAATTATTAACACACTTAGCAATTTCCACCACCCCTCTAACTATAACAATTCAATTTGTGTAACACCCCAATTGTTAATCCCTGGACTTATGATCCTTCATGTGACTTATGTTCTTTTCAATTATGGACTTATGATATTTTATATGTTTGTGGACTTATGATCCTTTCGATGATTAATTATTAATGATTATTGTTTGATAACGTGAGTTTGGAATTTGGCACTATTATTAATGTTACTGTTATTATTGGCATCGTTGCTATCTTTGTATGTTGTTACTATTAATTAAATAAAAAACTGACTCAACAAAGACAACTAAAAGAGTATGGGGGACCATGGATTCAACAAAGTGAGGGGGAGTGGTGTTACAGAGAGAAATTCATATGGCTTGGGATACCACAACAGACAGCTTGACTCCAAAAATCAATCCTTTCCAATATGCAATAGAAATTAAACATCTAACACTAAAGGATCAGACCTCGTACCTTATTCCGGATGGTTGAAGTAGATCCCCGTTGACCTATCCAACTTCAGCTTGAATTGATAAATCACTTCCTCAACAACAAGTAAACAAAATAAGCATACTATATATATTCATGTTAGATCTATTCTAGCATATATAAACAACAATGTATAAGCATTTGAAGTCATCCATGGACAAAATATTCATTCAAACATACATTATTGGACAAGAAAAGATATTTCTATTAATATAAAATCAGAGATTACAATGCATACAACCTCTGTCGGCATGTCTGCGAATCGGAGAAACTGAATCCCCCACTTGGGCCTCCACCACCTCAATCCTCCATCTCTCGATAGCAAGCTCACAAGCAAAAGGAAAACTTGGGAAGAATACAAAAGTGCTCCAAGGGACAAAGGGATGCAAAATCAAGCACAAGTTCCGGCAACAATGGACTATAATTTATTTGCTCTCAATTCTCTCTTATTCCTTCAATGTACCAAAGAGTTCCTTATATAGCTTTTCAAAGGGGTAATGAAAGGTTGAATCCGAGCGATCTCGAGGCATATGGAAGGCCAGGAGTCAAGTGAGTCGGATCCATGTCAAGGAAAACTCCAAAAGGATTTGGATTATGCACACATCCTGATGTACGCGGTTTTAGGGGTCAAACCTGTGTATATATGCGATTAGGGGTTTAAAAGTCGTGTATATGAATTTTCACATGTTTATAGGGATGGTCAAGGACACATCAAAGGACAAAAAATGGTCCAAGGGGTCTAAGGAGTCTGCAGAGGGATAGGGGAAGGCCATACAAGCATGATTCACCTGGAGTGGTAAAATTAGCTATAACAGATGCCCCCTAATGTGTGAGGTCAGAGGGGTCATATGATGGACGAAATACATTATAAGTCCATCCCAGAAGTGGAGTGATCAAGGATCCCAAATGGAAGACCAGCCACCCAATCAGCATAGTACAATGATACAACTCTGCACATAACTGCAAATACATATAGCAGTCCCAGATACATAAGAGTACAATGGCCATGAATAGGAACGATACAAAATATCACATAAGTGGTCATCGCCACGTACAATATACATAGATCAAAATCTCCATGATGAAGATATACAAAGGATCATGATCTCCATAATGGCTGAAGATATACAATGGATCAAGATCTCCATAATAGCTAGAAATATCTGACATATACTGGAATCAAGTCACGAGAGCTGAAATCTCATGAACACTGGCACAATCAAGGAGGTAGCATATAAGAGATGCCACCAGTCTGGAAGGTCTTCTACACACACAGCTACGAGTACATGTCCTACTATGTGAATAGAGGTGTTGAGGTCAAACATAGTAGTCCATCATCTGATTACGGGTCATTGATGTATACCGTTAACAGACACAAGATCACCCACCGATAATGAAAATGGGAATCAAGGTACTAGAGTGCAAACTAACAAGTGTGAATAAATGTGTTGAGATTGAACACTTGAGAGGATCCATCGATTAGGGGACATTGATGTATTCCCAAAAAATGTCGATGGCAAGAGAACTTGCCACTGATGACTGCAAGTCTCAGGGCACTCAAAAATGACTCTCGATTCCAATCCCAGAATAAATGATATGAAGTCAATGGGATGAAATCCGCTGGAAGGAGGGCATTAAGGCATCCCCCATCATCCAACACGAGGTACTCAACAAATTTGTATAATGTGGAAGGACTCGATCATAAGGTGCATGAACCAGTAACTGTACTAGGAATGGCCGACATGCAAAGTCAAGATAACTGAGGAATGGCTGACTTAGGTTTCAACTTCCTTCGAACAAGAGCATAACGGAAAATGTTGACTGAATGAAGGCAGCATAGACTCGATATACAAAACTGGTACATCTCTACGACACAGGAGGCATTGAGAGAGGCTCCATGGGGACTAGAAGCTTAACCAGTAGGTGGAGATAAAATCAGATAAACGAGTATAGCTCCTAAAGTCAAACTATAAACCCAACCAACGGATGTGATATACAATGCTCTGTTCGAAGGAGACACGACTCGACAGCTACCAAAGATAACATCTTTCCTTGTCTGGCTTTTTGGTTTTTTGATTTTTTTGGACTTTTTCAAATATTTAAAAATCTTGAAAAAGAATAAAACTGCTTTATAGTTACAGACTAGGAGGAGACGAGTGTCATAGTGGCAAAAAAACTAGTTCCAAGCAGTGGAACATACCTATGCTCAATGCAAGGATACATTTGTAGGATAATGACACTTGGGGGAAAATCCGCTTCCGGTAAAAATAGGGAATCAAGCTACAAAGGATATATAAAATTGCTATGCGTGGCTAGACATGAGACAAGCTCGGGCTATATGGCTGAAACTCAATGTTAGGGAAGCCGGCATAAGGCTCAATAAGGCAGGAAAAGCTGATGATAATGCAATTACAACTTGACATAAGGGAGTCTTGAGGGAAACAGGCCAGCAAAATATCAAGAGGAGTATGAGGCTCTTGCGAAATTTCATGGCAGTACTATACAACGGACTCCCAAACCTAAGAGAGGACTCATAGCATGGGTACCAAATGCAAAGGGGAGATAACTAGGACACCCATGCATAGGAAAGCTCTACCATTCACATAGTACTACTTCTAACATGAAGGTTCTGTGATACCATGGAATGGGTTCGTACCTAAGGTTAAGATGGAATGGTCATAAGGCAATGCATAAGTGCAAGCGGATGTGAAATCCTAACCTATATGCCAATTCAGACATAATACCTGTGATAGGAACGAATGAGTCGAAACCTCAGAGAGAGTGTATAAAAACTAAACCCTACATGACAACCATATTAATCCAAAACAACCCAAATTGGTCAATAAAGAATCCAAACTATAGGATATAGGGAGGAATGGTCATGACAAATGCACCCAAAGGAAACAATGCCGTGAACAATTGGACATAAAAAGGAAAGTAAGGTGTAGACCCAACATTCACACATCCACTACCACCCCTGTGAGGGTGACCACCGGTGTAAAGGCCAAGAGAAAGAAGTCAACATCCTCCACAAATGGAGTAGAGGGCGGAATGTGACCACTCCCAAATCTATGAACAGGGTAAGGGGTTGTGATGCCCCCAAGTCTAACACCAGGGTCCGTACTAGGACCAAGGATGGGTGACAGGATACCAGGCATGCAAAACATAAAAGGACCCATACTCAAGAGAGCATAAATATACTCAAGTAACCACGATCCCAAAGGCCAACTAGCGCACAAAGAGCACACTCCTAAGAAAATCTACAACCAAAATACAAGCAAACCAAGGGGAGGATATGTGAGCTCCCGAATGCAGCAGGTATGTCTCACCTAGGAGAGGCTCAAAAATCCCATACACTACAAGCGAAGGTATGTAACCAATTATTGTGGCCCTCAGCTTCAACGCGTAAAGCGACTATGCTATCCGACCCAACCCTGGCCGGGACACCCGTAGAATAACCCTTGCAAAGTACCCCCTGAATATCCTAGGTAAGGCCACTAAGGTCACCTCAATATAATCAATGCTCAAGCGGACAGTCGCAGGCGGGATTGACTGTATGGGCAGGGTAGCAAAGCCTAAAACTCTTGAAAGAGCCTCTAGATATGAATATAATCCTGGAAATATCTCCGGTGCTACTCAGTTATCTGCACTGTAGTTATGTATTAAAGTTTTAAAGTTCAAGAATATTTTTTTATTTCTCAAACACTAACACTCCCCTCTTGGGAAATATTTTCCCGCTTACTTTAGATTTCCCTCCTTTCTTAGCTCCATTTATTCCTCCTCAAATGGCTCCTCCTACACAAACCCTATCTAAAACCTTAATCTTCTAGTTCTAGTGATAATAAAACTTTAGTTATGAATATTTGCAATACTTTAAATTAGTCCAATGATAATGATTTTTATTTTCATTCTAGAACTTATAGTTCTCTATCTTCCCCCATTAATAACTCTAAACCTAATTCTTGTCATCCTTTTAATTCTATTATTCCCTATTGGGCCTAGAAAAGTGCACAAGGAAGAATTTGACATGCAGGAAAAGTGCGCATGCGACAAGGTAAAAGAAGGTCAAGAAGGAAACAAATGAACCGGTGCAGAAAGGAAAAATATGCACGCGACGGAGAAATGCAGGATAAGGATGAAAAGGAAGCGTAGAGAAAAGGAAGCAGCTAAGGTTGATGTGACAGGGAAAATCACATCCAGAGTTGGTGGAAGAGGCAGGTAGAAGAGTTAAAGCTGGACAGACAAAATTCAAGGAAGACTACAGAAGGACGAAGCAACAGAAGATGGAAGGACCATTTTGCGGCTAGTTATGACTAGTACAGACGAGCTGAAAGACATTTCTGCAGCTAGTTAAGGCTGTGGTTAATGCTTTACAGGACTTTTGTGGCTAGGTAGGGGCCAATATTTAATGTATCAGACATATTTTGTAGCTACTTGAGTCCGTGATAACTGAGCTATAATTAGTCGACCCAGCGTGGTCTTGTAAATGCTATAAATAGAAGGAACCCGCTCTATATAATGGTTAGATTCGAAAATCTAGATTGTTAGAGAGTTAGAAGCAGTAAGGTTGACTCAAAGGAGAGTCTGGTAGAAGTAGAAGGCTATTGAGTGTGGCTGTGTGCACAAAACACTAGTAAAGTAGAAGAGTCGATTCAAGTTGTGTGAAAATAAGTAGGAGTAGATAGAGAATAAACTAGAGAGCATGAGCAAGAAGAGATTGAGTCAGATAGACATATCTTAAGATCAGTCTGTAGGTCACAGAATGTAAGGTGCTATACACATTTCTCATGCCAGATGAAGAGAACCTTGGTGGTTTTTCCCTTATGGTTTTCCACGTTATTTCATGTGTCATGTGGATGAACGTTGTTGAATGGTGAATGTTTGTTTACCTTGCATTATTACAGTTACAGTTGTTGTTGAATGTATGTCGCAGTAGGAATAACCAATGAATGAATGAATGTTTAAGAGAATTGTGGGAATATTATGTATGATTTCATGGTTAAGTTGTTAAGTTAAAATATAAGTCGTGCACTGTCTGTCAAGTATAAGGAATCGGATGCGTCGTACCGTTTCGCTAGTCGTTGAGTTGTGAGGACAAGATCGTGTCGCATGTGATTTGTGACACATCGTTGTGTTGTTGTCGCATAATAGAAGATCCCATCCCATCGTCTTTGTCGAGCGCCTTGGCCGCGCGCCAAGGGACTATAATCCCTCGCCAACTGTGGAAACATGGCTCTGGCAGTTACACATTAAGATATATTGGGTGAGACTGTGCCTTCCTCTTGGGTGTTTTCGACTAAGCTTTCTCTATAGGGATGATGTCTTTTGGTGTCTTGTTGGTATTTTGTCGTTGTTGAAACACAGTTCAATACAAGAAAGAGACAAAAACCATCAAATGGTTCCATTTCTGGGACCGTTAACCATTTGAGTTGAGGGAAATGTTATGGCATCCGACAAAGAACGAGACAGAAGACTGGCTGGTGTAACACCCCGGTTTTGACCCCGTTTGCATTAAATATACATGATACATATATTGTAAATAATCATGGTGAGGAGCTAAAGGAAAAAGCCCCACCATTGATTTGGTTGTGTTATGTTTCGGATTTGAATGGTCGCCGATGGTATATCGGGACATACGGCATATATTAAATTGTGACATCATGTAAATGTGCATTTTAATTAAATAACCCAACTAGTTATGTTCACTGCAACTAAATTGAGAAGGGGCATGATTCCAAAGGATAAGGAAGGGGAATGTTGAACATTGAGTCATGGGGGGAAGAGCCATGTGTCACCACTCTCTTTTGCTCAATGTTAGCACTAAATTTATTTTTGTCGGAATTGGTCTTATTTCCTTCAAAATTTTAAGTTTTCATGGGTGATTGTGTTGGTTTCCAAAGTTTTCTCTTTAAGCTATTTCCAAGTTGGCAAAGAAAAGAAGTTAAAGGAATTTTAGGTAAAAAGAGAAATAAGTTTTTCACAAGTGGGGCAAAACGTTTTATTCACTTTTGAATAAAATTTATAAAATGGGTTTTATAAACCAATTATTGGATGTATATTCAAACTTATGTAATTTTGGATATTTTTTCCAAGCCAAAAAAGGGGCCTTGTATTCACAAAACCAAGTCCTCCATGAAGGTTCAAGCGCTAAGCTTTCACATATAATAATCCAACGGTTCAAACAAAAAGTCAAATTTCATCAACGGTCCCATTCTATTCTGAAGTGCAAAAGTGTGAGAGAATTAAAAGGGAAAGGTGGTAGCGGAATGTAAACCATGTTCCACATGGAAAATTGAAGTGAATTCTACGGAGAAAAGTAGTTTGGGAAAAATCGCTTGATGAGAGCTCCAGAAAGGACCGTCGTATAAAGGTAAATTTGACTTGGTTTAAAAATCATTTCATTTGTATGTTGCTACGAAAGGAAGGAGACAGTCTGCCATCTTTCCAAAGTCAAATTTTACGTGTTTACAATCACAGGGAAAATGGCGAAGATAAAGAGTCTGATCAAGGAGCTCGAAATTGATCTTAATAGAGCAAAAATAGGGAAGCCACCACTCAACAATGCAGAAGGGAATCCCAAAAAGAACATCAGCCCAGAAGTGTTGGAGAAATATATACAGTGAGAACATTCATGAAGGTATTGGTATGTGTTTAAAGTCTTACAAAAAGAATTTACAATGGAGAGTGTGCCGAAGCTTGGGATTATTCAAGTGTTTGGAGGCACTATTAACAAATATGGCTACCTTGATCAGTCAATTCGTGGGAGTTCACTTACAAATATATTATATTACAAGGATAGATGTTATATGTTCTATGTTTATGAATTACAGTTAAACATTTCAAGGTTTAGAAGCAATAGAGCATATATATATATATATATATATATTTTCTTCTGAAAATGATTGTTTTAGTCATTTTACTCAAAGAACTTTTCCTGGTAAAAAAAGAAGAATTTTCAAAAAATGAAAGAGGTTTTTCATAATAACATTATGATATACAATAACCTCTCTCATTTTTTACCTGAGTGCTAAGGATTGGGAGAATCAAAGTCATCTTCAGAGGGAAAATGTTCAGATTTCAAAATGACTGTTCTAGTTATCAAATTAAAATAATTTTTTACATCTAATGAAGATGAATTTTGAGAAAGTGAAAGAGGATTTTATTAAAAAAATTCCTATACACAATAACCTCCTTCATTTTTCACACAGGTGCTATGAGTTAGGACAAACAAAGTCAGTTTTACAGGCCATTTTTCATGTTTTCCAAAGGACTATTTCAACCATCAGATTCAAAGAATTGTTTCACACAAATGGAATTTTATTTTACAAAAATGAGAGAGATTTGTATTCCTAACAGTCCTATAGTCAAAAAACTCCTTCATTTTTTACACAGTAATCACAGGTTGGGAGAATTTAAAATATCTTCACAAGTTATTTTTCCAGAAATCTACAATTGTTTTATCTGAGTCATCAGTTTCAAATATAGATTCCAAGGAGCATGAAATGATTTTGGAGAAAATAAGACATGGGTTTTTTTGGGCACATGGCCAGTTACAAAAAACTCTCCCAGATTTCACACAGCTATCACCATTAGATATATGAAGGAGAAACTTTGTTGTAACTGATTCTATTTTTAGAGTTCAGTTAGGTTTCAAATTCAAGGTTAGGTAGAGGTTATTCTTTTATAAATTATAATGTAATTGATAGTTTTAAGGGGTATTTTCAAGAGAAAAGAGGATCTACATTGTAATGGTTTCAATTTTTCAGTAAATTAATGAAAATTGCAGAGGAGGAATGTTAAACCTTTTCATGGCAAAGATTCCTCTACCATCTTTTTCTTTAGTAAGTAATTTCTTTATGGGACTGTTTATCCTGTTTCTCACTCCATTTTGTATTTTCTTTCATGCTTGAGCCTTATTGTTTATGGGATAGAATTCATCTTCTATGCTCTAGGTCCATTTTTCAAGCCTTTTCAAAACATTTTCTTCTAAAGTCTTGCAGAATTCACCCTAGTTAGGTGCTCTGTTTGATAGGATGTCTCCCTTTGTCTACTAATCAACCTTGCCTCTGTTCATAAAAATTCAAAACCCTACATCCTGCAACCTATTTCAGATCTGATTATTGACTCCATTGCCCAATGGTCTCCTCCATGACTGTTCTACCAAGTCTTTTAAAACAAACTTGTCCTATTTGTCCCATCATAAATCTGACCTTCTGATTGTCTTTGGTTGAATATCATGAGTATAAAAACTTTGTAAATAGTGAGAGATCCCTCTTTGACTGTATTAGGTCAGAAATGTGGTCTAAAGTGGTTTTTGTTGTTACCTTGGGATCTACCTTTCACAACTTGGGTACATTCTGAGTGATAACAAATTGGCGTCATTGCCGGGGAACGAAGGTTCAAATATTCCTTGGGTATGAATGACATAGTTTCAGATTTGATTGTTGATGGTGAAGAATAGTCAAATATCAGCAAGGTTGTGCATCTTTCACCTGGCGATTCCATCTTTGAAGAATCCAGTTTTCAGAATTCCTATGGCGACTCCATTGTCAAAAGATTGCAAAGTTTGAAGAGTTGATTCAGTTTATTCATTTGTCAAGATGAGTTCTTTGTCTGCAAGGTATGCTGCTATGAATCATGCTCACATTCCTGGTTTTCAAAATCAAATACCTAAAGTAGATTGGAAAACATGTCTTCCAAATTTTAAAGATCAAAAGAATGATGATGCTACCCTTCATTTGGTTAGATTTCATATGCATATACATAAGTTGGGAGTTAAATTGAATGAGGATTCTTTAATGAAAATGTTCATGGCTTCTTTAGAAGGAAATGCAAGGTCATGGTATGAAGGGTTACCATCAGAAAGTTTGTTTTCCCTTACTGATTTTCATACAATATTTCATGAACATTACAAAAACCAATACCCCTCCTTGTTGCTGGTTCAAGATTGTTGTACGCATGTTAAAGGTTTCATTGGAGATTTGGAAAACATGTATAGTGATGATAAGTTAATGGATGAAGAGCTTTTAGAAATTTTATATGAGAACCCATTTCAGAAAAAAGGAATACAAACTAACTGTCTTCACATTCAAGATAACTCTCGACAGTTAATAATTTCTTCCTCGACTGAAAGAGACATGAGCCAAAACTCTGATTCAACCAGCTACATTTCTTTTCCTGAAGTAGATGATAATTTGCAGCAGTCTTGTCAATCTTTGTGTGACCAAGAAGGAAGTTGGGATGGTCAATCAAACCCTTCTTCATATTATTCAACTTCTGAAGTTTTGTTTCAAGATGATGCTGCTTATTCCCAATCAGAAAATTCCTTTTTGCAACATCAATTTCCTCTAAGTTCTAATGCTTCTATGGGTGATTACATAAAGAATTTTGATTCTACAAATTTTCAGTCTTATAGTCCCTCCACATATTTATTTTCTAAAAATACAATTAAAGAGAAATCAGGCCTTGGATTAGAATTGGAAAAAAGATATGAGCATGAAGATGATCAGCCTAGTGATGTGAAAGAAGAGGGTTATACTCTTGATGGTTTTTCTGATGATTGCGGTCAGCTTGTTAAAAATTATGTTAGTGATGGTTTTAACGAAAATTTTAGTCTACTTATATATAATGAAAAGGAAGAGCAATCATGCCATCAATCTCAATATGTGAAAGAACCAACAGTGTGTAACAAAGGGATCACAAAGAAGGAGATGAGGACTCTCAATGGAATGTTTCTTTAGATCTTTACAATTCAGAAACGTTTTGTCAAGAAGACATCTTTCTGCTTAATCGTGTTTAAGAACAAAATGATATTCCTCTTGAAGTGCTTGAAAAGAATGGAGTTGTAAATTTAGAAATATTAAATGAAGTTGCTGATATATCCTTTAAAAACAATCATGAGAATTTCTTTCAAGGCTCTTTTAAAGATCAGTTTGATAGTATGTAAGAAGAGTTACTTTTTGGATAGCCTTGTCATGACAAACAGGTGATTGAGTATTTTGAAATTTTTCATGTGTTTTATGATCCAATAGCAGAGTACATGGATAAATTTTTCAGATGGAGTAGTTGGTTATATGTTTGTAGCTAAGGACGAATTTTTCATCATAACCTATTGCTATTTTGTCTTATGTTCTAATTTTGATCAAGCATGAGGAAGAAATGGAATTATTGGATAAATTGCTTGATTGGCTTCATTGGAAGTCAGGTTTTGCTTGATTGGGTATTTGTGCTTAGTTAAGTAGGATAGGTAGGCATGGATAAGCTCGACATGGCGAGCATTTCTTTCAGCAATTTTCAGTTTAGTTTCAATTTCAAGTGCAATTCAGTTACAGGTTACAGGTTGACAGAGTGGGATTTGTTTGCAAAATGGTTTCAGTTGATGGTTCAGTTCAAAACAGGTTGAGGATTTCAGAGAAAAATTAAGAGAAACCCAATGGATTTGGCACCTGCTCTATGGGGTTCTTTGCTACCTTGCAGGGAGGATAGCATCCCTAGTTGGAGCTAGTTGTTAGCACTAAATTTATTTTTGTCAGAATTGGTCTTATTGCCTTCAAAATTTTAAGTTTTCATGGGTGATTGAGTTGGTTTCCAAAGTTTTCTCATTAATCTATTTTCAAGTTGGCAAAGAAAAGAAGTTAAAGGAATTTTTGGTAAAAAGAGAAATAAGTTTTTCACAAGTGGGGAAAAAAGTTTTATTCACTTTTGAATGAAATTTATAAAATGGGTTTTATAAACCAATTATTGAATTTATATTCAAACTTATATAATTTTGGATATTTTTTCCAAGCCAAAAAAGATGCCTCATATTCACCAAACCAAGTCCTCCATGAAGGTTCAAGCGCTAAGCTTTCACATATAATAATCCAATGGTTCAAACAAAACGTCAAATTTCATCAAAGGTTCCATTCTATTCCAGAGTGCAAAAGTGTGAGATAATTAAAAGGAAAAGGTGGTAGCGGAATGTAAACCATGTTCCATGTGGCAAATTGAAGTGAATTCCACGGAGAAAAGTAGTTTGGGAAAAACCACTTGATGAGGGCTCTGGAAAGGATCGTCGTATAAAGGTAAATTTGAATTGGTTTTAAAATCATTTCATTTGTGTGCTGCAGGCGAAAGGAAGGAGACAGTACACCATATTTCCAAATTCAACTTTTATGTGTTTACAATCACAGGGAAATGGTGGAGATAAAGAGTCTGATCAAGGAGCTGAAAATTGATCTTAATAGAGCAAGAAAAGGGAAGCCGCCACTCAACAATGTAGAAGGGAAGCCCAAAAAGAACATCAGCTTAGAAGTGTTGGAGAAATATATACAATGAGAACATTCGTGAAGGTATTGGTATGTGTTTAAAGTCTTACAAACAAAATTTACAATGGAGAGTGTGCTGAAGGTTAGGATTATTCAAGTGTTTGGAGGCATTATTAACAAATATGGCTACATTGATCAATAAATTCATGGGAGTTCTCTTACAAATATATTATATTACAAGGATAGATGTTATATGTTCTCTGTTTATGAATTACAGTTAAACAATTCAAGGTTTAGAAGCAACAGAGCATATTTTTTTCTGAAAATGATTGTTTTAGTCATTTTAATCAAAGAACTATTTCTGGAAAACAAAGAAGAATTTTAAGAAACTGAAAGAGGTTTTCATAATAACATTACGATCTACAATAACCTCTCTCAGGTTTTACCCAGGTGCTAAGGATTGGGAGAATCAAAGTCATATTCAGAGGGAAGATGTTCAGATTTCAAAATGTTTGTTCTAGTCATCAAATTCAAATAATTTTTTACATATAATGAATATGAATTTTGAGAAAGTGAGAGAGTATTTTATTCACAACATTCCTATCCACAATAACCTCCTTCAGGTTTCACACAGGTGCTATGAGTTAGGAGAAACAAAGTCAGTTTTACTGGCCATTTTTCATGTTTTCCAAAGGACTATTTCAGCCATCCGATTCAAAGAATTGTTTCAGACAAATGGAATTTAATTTTACAAAAATGAGAGAGGTTTGTATTCCTAATAGGCCTATAGTCAAAAAAATCCTTCATTTTTTACACAGTAATCAGAGGTTGGGATAATTTAAAAGATCTTCACAAGTTATTTTTCCAGAAAACTACAATTTTATTATCTGAGTCATCAGTTTCAAAGGCAGATTACGAGGAGCTTGAGATGAGTTTGGAGAAAATAATACATGGGTTTTGTCGGGAACATGGAAAATTAAAAAAAACACTCCCATATTTCACACAGCTGTCACCATTAGAGATATGCAGGAGAAACTTTGTTGTAACTGTTTCTACTTTTAGAGTTTAGTTATGTTTCAAATTCAAGGTTAGGTAGAGGTTATTATTGTATAAATTAAAATGTAATTGATAGTTTTAAGGGGTATTTTCAAGAGAGAAGAGGCTCTACATTGTAATGGTTTCAATTTTTCAGTAAATGAATGAAATTTGCAGAGGAGGAATGTTAAACCTTTTCATGGCAGAGATTCCTGTGCCATGTTTTTCTTCAGTAAGTAATTTATTTATGTGACTGTTTATCATGTTTCTCACTCCATTTTGTATTTTATTTCATGCTCTGAGCATTAGTGTTTATGGGCTAGAATTCATCTTGTATGCTCTAGGTCCATTTTTCAAGCATTTTCAAAACATTTTCTTCTAAAGTCTTGCAGAATTCACCCTAGTTAGGTGCTCTGTTTGATGGGATGTATCCCTTTGTCTACTAATCAACCTGCTAATACCTCAAGACTGAGGAAATAGTGCCTACCTTGCCTCTGTTCATAAACCTTCAAAACCCTAACTCCTGCAACCTATTTCAGATATGATTGTTGACTCCATTGCCCAATGGTCTCCTCCATGATTGTCCTACCAAGTCTTTTAAAACAAACTTGTCCTATTTGTCCCATCAGAAATATAACCTTCTGATTGTCTTTGATTGAATATCATGAGTATAAAAACTTTGTAAATAGTGAGAGATCCCTCTCTGACTGTATTAGGTCAGAAATACGGTCTAAAGTGGTTTTTGTTGTTACCTCGGGATCTACCTTTCACAACATGGGTACATTCTGAGTGATAATACTCACCACCACCTTAGTTATTCCGTTGTTAGTTGGGGACAATGATTGGCTGGCAGAAAGACTACTATGCTCACACTATCTCCACGATGTGCCTTGGGGTAGCAAATGGTCTGTCCACTAGGGATCGAGAGTCTGTTCATTTCCACCACGCTGGGCAGAGTTAAAAGGTTCCACATTCCATTGTTGGGGGTTTTCCTTCCCTCTCTCATGTCAATTGCTAGTCTGTGAGTTTCTTCCCCGCTCATGTAGAAAGATGGTTCTCCTTTGCCTCATGGATTTGTGGACTGGTGGATCAATTCTTTCCTCTGTTCACCCAGAGCTTTGTGTCTTTTTCCACCATTGACCAGACTATGTAATGTTTTGTTATTCCATTGTGGAATCGTGGTTGTAATGGAATTCATAGTTATTTGTTTTGGCTATGTCTTTTTCCCCTCATGCATAGATTTAGGATCCGTTCCTTTCCCATTGCCGTCTGTGCAATTTCTCTAGCGATTGCATTGAGGACCGGGTGCTATGAGTTCATAGTCATTTGTGGGCTGTTGTTTGCCCACATTTTACTTGGTTGTGTTTTCCCATTTTTGTGGTGGTATCATTTGAAGAATTGCTGAGAGTTCCTACGTTCTAGTTGACTGTGTTTTTCCCCTGTAAAAGCTTGAATAGCTGTTTAGCTGCTTGCATGCAGTGGTTTTGTCCTCGGACTACATTGGAGTGGTGAATGAGGGCCTGAGGTGCTTGATAAACCTGGTGGGTTGAGAACCACACAGACAGAGCTACTAAGCTAGTTTTCTTCTCCACAACCCCTGAATAGCACTGGAAGGGAGATCAGGGTCTGAGGGATTGTGTTGCAGAGAAGGGACTGATTTCCTTGTGTTGGGTGTGTGTGGGTGTTCTAGAAGCCAGGATAGTTCTCGTGTTGGTGTTTGTAGCTCTTCAATGAGCTCACCAACTTAGCATTTAGCCTTTCCCAACTTTTGGATAGCCTGATAAATCCAACTCTATTGGCTTGGTCGATCTGCTGTTCGCCTGATAAACCCCACTGTGTTGTCTTGGTTGAACTGTGTATCGTTGTGGTGGTGTTATCCTTGGCTATGTGTAAGCATGCTAGTTCCTTATTCTTTGTGGAATCATGCCTAGCTCGAGGGTGGCAGCGTTGCTAAGAGATTAAAGAGCACACAGGCCTACGGTTGGGTGGAACGTTTCAGCGATGTAGCTGGTTGCAGAACAAGTTCTCTATAAGATAAGTATTCTTGCCTAACTTGTGTCTGCAATTATAATTACCATTGATGAATGAATGATGATATACATGTTAAATGTTGATCTGTATATGCATGAGTATTGATTGATTTATTTTGCTTCCGTTGTGTATATGAATGATTATTCCTCGTAATATGTTTGATGTTTTAAGTATCATGCTTCAGCATTACATATATGTATGTTCATGTTCTTTGGGCTAGATGCCCAGATGATGTGGTGTGTATCGTAGCATCCTCTTCACCGGTCGAAGGGTCAGGGACATTACAGTGTGGTATCAGAGCTCTGGTTACAGCATGGGATTGAATGGGCCGTGAATATGTAGTGATAGAGCTTATATTGCAGCATTTGGGCCTTAGAGGGCAATGAGAAATAGTTAACAGAGGCAGGTTACCTACTGCCCAGAAGAAACTAGGAAAAATGGGTGAAGACAAGAAAATTCACAAAATTTTCTATGTAATGAAATCGTCGGCCCATTGGAGAACTTAGTGTGAAGTTCCTCCAACACGGCGGAAGTATTAGTTTGATGGCCACCTGATGGAGGACAGCTAGCAGAAAATTTTACAATTCGTTAAAGGTCCGTCGACTGTCGGCAGAAGTTAGAGGATGGGGGAGCCGCAGTTTTGTTGGAGATCAGCTGAAGACCGCTGAAATGCCAGTTCCACGTAGTGGAAAGAACCTTCGATGTTTTGACTATCGGCGATCGATGAATGTTAGTGGAAGGGAGCACTGACAGCGACGACGGAGTAAGTTTTCAAAAAATTTCTAAGGGAAGAAAATCATTGGCGATCGGCGGAATTTAGTGGTAATGATTGCCAATGAACATCAGGAAGAATTAGTTGAATGGATTGCCATCATTGTGGGTGACTAGGGAACTAACCGTCCGATGTAGCAGTTGCTAGTCATTCCAACAGCCGATGCAGCGAAAGAAAGTGAAAGGTGAAAAGTTTTGAAAATTTTCCAAGTCATAAAATCGTCGGCGAAATTTAGATGATGGAACCGCCGATGCGGCGGTGGACCCCAGGAGAAATTAGTTGTTTGAACTGCCGATGTTTTCGGTGGAAAATAGTTGTTTGGATTGACTACACCATGGAAGTATTTCGCTGTTTGTCAGTCCGTCGTTGCAGTTGCCATGTGGACTAAAACGCCGACGTGTAGCGCTTAGTGGTTTTGATTGCCGACAGAAGAAGAAAGTTTTGAAATTTTGTTTAAGTGTCGAAACCATCGACATAAGTTAGTTTATGAGAACGCCGATGGACATCGGCGGAAAATAGTTGATTGAGCACACACCATTGTAGATGGCTAGACAAATATGCATCCGATGGGTAGAGCCTCTGACCGCCGATGGCACAGAATTTTTGAAATTTTTCTAAGGAGCGGCATCATCGACGATCGAAGGAGAATAGTCATTGGCATCGTCGATGAATAGAAGATGGAAGAGTTGATGCAGCAGAAGATGAGGCAAGAAGAAAATTCAAAATTTTCTCTAAGGCACAAGATCATTGGCCACCAGGAAATGTTAGTGTATCGGATCACCTATTGGGAAAAGTTCAATGAAGGTGACCCATCATTATGGCTGCTTAGTCAACTATCCATCCGACGCTGCAACAGCTAGTGCTTCCGACCGCCGATGGGATTGTGGCCGTGGAAGACACAGGAAGATCATGGGCCACCATTGTGGAAGCCTTGACAACTATCTTACTGATGCATTAGTCTCTCCACTCACTGATGCCGAGGTGTTTAGTGTATAATGGTTTTGAGTCCCGATAACATACTGCGGTGGCGTGTAGTGCTCGGGAGTGCCGACACTACGAAAGAGTTAGGGCTTGTGGAAACCGCCATTGTAGATGCCTAGAGAACTAAGTGTCCAATGCCATAGTAGGATGCCGCTTCGACCGCTGACAAAGCTTTGGTCCGCAGAAATTATAACGGGATTGTTGGCCATCATTGCAGAATGATAGACCACTACAGGCCCGATACGGCGGAAGGAAATAGACAAGATACTCGCCAATACAGTGAAATATTAGTAAGGATAAGACCCGAAGAACAGTTAGTTTTCTCACCGATGCCGACTGGAATTTTAGTTGGTTTGCCCACTGAAATGTCAAAGAGAAATAAATGAATAGACGGCTGATGAACTAGGTGTTTTGACCACTGAAGTATCGGATAGATAGCTGGGAAGGGGTCTGATTGGGCCTAAGGAGATTTGTTTTTTTCAAAGGAACCTCTTAGTAATTTTTCAAGCAGTTTTCGACTGTCTTTTAGTCAGTTTTTAGCAAATTTCAGCAGATTATCAGCGGTCACAGGGCTGAAAAGAAAGAGAGAAAAGCTTTGTATTTTAAGCAAAATTGTGTTTTATGAATTTCCAGAAGAGGAAGGTAAGTAGTTTTGATTTATATTAATGATATGCATCTAATAGTTTGTTACCAACACATTGCAAAATTAGAGACAACTTCCAAGAGCAGTACTCCAGAAAGAACAGTGTAGTAAGGCAAGAGGTGGTTTAGTCATGAGAACCCATGATGGGTATGATGCTCAGGATTCTTACGAGCGAGCAGAAGATGCCATGGGATAAAATGTCTATAATGGAAATGATGACATCGATTCTAATGGGAGGAGATTCCAGGGGACACCGTCCAAGGTTGCAGCCACCATGAGAAGCTTGGTTAAATCCCAGGAAGAGCAGCATCAATTGAATGCTTCCATATTGCAAAGTTTGACAAACTTGTAGAAAAATATAGA
Organism: Pseudotsuga menziesii; assembly: GCA_001517045.1. Lineage (NCBI taxonomy): Eukaryota > Viridiplantae > Streptophyta > Pinopsida > Pinales > Pinaceae > Pseudotsuga > Pseudotsuga menziesii. Next base: position 51,026 of record LPNX010091512.1, read on the forward strand.
TTCGGGACGGGGTACATCAAGGCCAGAAGGCAGTAAGAGAAGCACTAGGAGAAGGAGAAGGACTTCTAGTGGACCATCTGATCCTAAAGAATCTAGTAGAGATACAAGTTCATCTTCTCATAAGAGGAAAATAAGAAGACACCATAGTGATCGCTCTCAAGATGAATTTAGGAAAGCTAAACCTCCTACATTTGATGGTGAGATAAAGATGGGGCAAGAAGTTGAAGCTTGGCTTCTTGGGATAAAGAAGTACTTTCAAGTGTAGGATTATTCAGGAAACATGAAGGCACAAGTTTCCATATTCAATCTGAATGGAAGAGCATCCATTTGGTGGGAACACTTCAAGCAAGTAAAGAGGATCAATGAAAGGAAACTAAAGTGGAAACAATTCAAGAAGTATTCCAAGCAGAAATACCTCTTTGATAGGTATTATGATGACAAGATCAAGGAGTTCCATGAGCTGAGATTGGGACAACAGACCTTGGATGAATATGCAAACAAGTTCTTGGAATTGTTGAGGTATGTCCGGTACATCAGAGATGAAAAAGTGAAGATCCAGTGGTTTCTGAGTGGATTGCCTCAATCCTATAAATATATAATTGAGTTTTATGAACCTAGGACCCTTGAAGAAGCAATAAGGAAGGCTAAGTATTGCTATGAACAAAGCAAAGGTAAACTTGATTACCATAAGGCATGGAAGGACAAGAAGAATGAGAAGTTTGACCAAAGAAGGAAAGGTTTCAAACCTTCTAGATTCAGGAATCAACAGAAGTAGCCATCCCAAGCTGCGAGTGATCTAGTTGGAGTGACAGGTGGAAATCCTAAAGAGCCACATCAGAATAAAGGTCCACTCAAATGTTGGAAATGTGAAGGACCTCACTTGCGCAGATATTGTCCATTTGAGAATGAAAGTGCAAGACCAGCTTCTAACATTCAGGGAGTAGAAACAGTGGGTCAAGTAGCAAGAGTAGTCCCTAGAATTTATGCAGCACTGGAGGACCGCCAGGCAGATCACCAGTCGACTGTGGTTGAAGTTGCAGGTAATATTATTGAACAATCTGTTTCTATTTTGATTGACCCTAGTTCTACTCATAGTTACATTACTCCTAGAGTAGTGGAAATTTGTGCTTTTAAGAAGGTAAAGCATGGAAAATCTTGGTTAGTTCAGCTAGCCACTGGGACTAAGAGAAAGGTCAGTGAAGTGGCAGAGAAATGTCCATTGGTCATGAATGGAATGAACACTTGTGTAGATCTAAATGTCCTACCACTTGGTTCCTATGACGTTCTCATTGGAATGGATTGGTTAAAAGCTCACCGAGTGAAGCTTGATTGTTATAACAAGACTTTTGAATGCATGGATGAAGAAGGAAACCCAATAGTGGTGAAAGATATTTCGAAGGAAATTTCAGTAAGACAGGTTTGAGCAATGCAGTTGAAGAAGTTCTATAGGAAAGGTTGCTAGTTGTATGCAGCTCATATTCTAGAACCAACAGGAGATGAGACTCCTAGGATGGAGGACTATCAGGAGTTACAAGAATTCAAGGATGTGTTTGCTGATGAAATTCTAGGGCTTCCTCCAAAGAGGGACATTGATTTCACCATTGAACTTGTGCCAGGAGCAGCACTAGCATCCAAGACACCCTATAGGATGAGTACACCTGAGATGCTAGAGTTGAAGATGCAACTGCAAGAGTTGTTGGAAAAGAAGTGTATCTAACCGAGTGTGTCTCCTTGGGGAGAAATGGTTCTGTTTGTGAAGAAGAAAGAAGGTACACTCAGGTTATGTATTGATTACAGACAATTGAAAAAGGTTACTGTGAAGAATAAATACCCTTTTCCTAGGATTGATGACCTCTTTGATCAAATGAGAGGAGCAAAGGTATTTTCCAAGATTGACTTGAGGTTTGGTTGCCATCAGGTGAGAATCAAGGATGAATCCATTCATAAGACAGCCTTCAGGACAACGTATGGACATTATAAGTTTGTAGTGGTACCATTTGGTGTCACAAATGCACCAGCTACATTTATGTGCCTTATGAACAGCGTCTTCAGCAAGTATTTGGACAAGTTTTTTTCCTTGATGACATTCTTGTTTATTCTAAGAATGAGGAAGAACATGAAGAGTATTTGAGATTGACATTGCAAGTTCTCAGGGAACATCAGCTGTATGAAAAATTGAGCAAGTGTGACTTCTACAGAGATAGATTTCAATATTTGGGTCACATTATCTCAGAAGAGGGTATATCAGTAGACCTTGAGAAGATTGAAGCCATTATGAATTGGCCTACTCCAAGAAATGTGATGGATGTAAGATCTTTTATGGGACTTGTAGGATACTATAGGAGACTCATTGAGGGATTTTCCAAGGTTGCACATGCCATCACTTCTTTGCAAAATAAGGGGATAAAGTTCAAGTGGACTTTGAAGTGTGAAGAGAGATTCCAGCTGTTGAAGAATCTTCTCACCAGTGCAACAGTATTGAAAGTTGCAGATCCAGAGAAAGATTTTGTGGTATGTATCGATGCATGCGGACAAGGGCTGGGAGGATTCCTTATGTAGGACAACCACGTGATATGTCATGAGTCAAGAAAGCTGAAGGAGCATGAGAAGAACTGTGCCACTCATGATCTAGAGCTTGCAGCCATAGTACATGCCCTCAAGATGTGGAGACATTACTTGATGGGTAGAATATTTGAGCTCAGAACATACCATTGTGGTCTAAAGTATCTGTTTTATCAGCCTACTTTGAATTCTAGGCAAGCAAGATGGCTGGAATTTTTATGTGAGTTTGATTTCGAAATCAAGCACATAAGGGAAAAGATAATAAGGTGGCTGATGCACTCAGCAGGAAGGTACAGGAAATGCATGTGGCATCTCTTAGTATTTTCCAATCAGATTTAAGGCAGCATATTATTAATCATGTTTCCGGAGATGAATTGTACGAGCAGGTAAAAGACAAATTGAAGCAGCAAAGTCTTGAGAAGAAGTATGAGGTATATAAATTGGAAGAATATAGACTTCTTACTTATAAAAGAAGAATTTATATTCCGAATGTAGCAGATTTGAGGAGAGTTGTTATGGATGAAATCCATCAAGCTCCGTATTCTGGTCACCCAGGATATCAAAAGACAATTGCTATAGCTAGAAAGTAGTACTTTTGGCCAGGAATGAAAAAAGGACATGGCTGAAGACATTTCAAGATGCATGAAATGTCAATAGGTAAAGGTTGAGCATCAACACCCAGCAAGATTGTTGCAGCCTTTGCCAGTTCTAGAATAGAAATGGGAAGTTATTTCCATGGATTTTATTACAGGATTGCCGATGACTTGGAGACAACATGATTCCATCATGGTTGTGGTAGACAAGTTGACAAAAGAAACACATTTTATACCAGTGAAGTCTACGCACAAGACTGATGACATTGCAAAGATCTTCATGAAGGAGATTTTCAAATTGCATGGATTGCCGAAGGCAATAGTTTCTGACAGAGATGTCAAGTTCACTTCCAATTTTTGGAAAGGATTGTTTGCAGATTTGGGTACAAAGCTAAACTTCAACACTGCATACCATCCTCAAACAGATGGGCAGACAGAAAGAGTTAATCAAGTGCTTGAATATATGCTCTGCATGAATGTGATGGACAAACCAACCAAGTGGGAAGATTACTTACACTTGGTATAGCTTTCTTACAACAATGGATAACAAGCATCCTTGGGGATGAGTCCGTATGAAGCTTTGTATGGAAGAAGGTGTAGGACACTAGTGACTTGGGATAACCCAGTGAACAGAGTTGTGCTTGGACTAGAATTGCTCAAGGAAATGGAGCAAGTGGTTGTAAAGATTAGGCAGAATTTGAAAGCAGCACAGGATAGACAGAAAAGCTATGGAGATAAGCATAGGACAAATAGAGAGTTCAGTGTTGGGGATCATGTTTACCTCAGAGTGAAAGAAAAGAAAAGTTCCTTTAATATTGGAAGTTATGCCAAGTTGTCACCTAGATACTGTGGGTCGTTTGAAGTGCTTGAAAGAATAGGGCATGTTGCATATAGACTTGCATTGCTTGCTAGTACTAGAGCTCATAATGTTTTTCATAATTCTTTGCTTAAGAAATATGTACATGAGCCTAACCATGTGATAAAATGGGATGTGATTCAGGTGGAACCCGAGGGAGAGTTCCAAATAGAGCCAATGCGCATCCTCGACAGGAAGGTCACAATGCTCCGGAACCGAGCCATAGGGTAGGTAAAGGTGCAATGGAAGCATTACAGACTTGAAGAGGCTACGTGGGAGCTGGAGGATGCCATGCAATTGGAACATCCATTTTTGTTCAATCCTACGGAACACTAAGGCAGTACCAGTGTAGCATTTTGTTCAAATTTTGTAAAGCACTGAGGACAGTGCTATTGAAGGGGGAGAAGAATGTAACACCCTAGTTTTGAACCCATTTGCATTAAATATACATGATACATATATTGTAAATAATAATGGTGAGGAGGTAAAGGAAAAATCCCCACCATCGATTTGGTTGTGTTATGTTTCAGATTGGAATGGTCGCCGATGGGATATTGTGACATACGGCATATATTAAATTGTGACATCATGTAAATGTGCATTTTAATTATATAACCCAACCAGTTATGTTCACTGCAACTAAATTGAGAAGGGGCATGATTCCAAAGGATAAGGAAGGGAAATGTTGAACATTGAGTCATGGGGGGAAGAGCCATGTGTCACCACTCTCTTTTTCTCACCACCACCTTAGTTATTCTGTTGTTAGTTAGGGGCAGCGATTGGCTGGCAGAAAGACCACTATGCTCACACTCTCCCCACGATGTGCCTTGGGGTAGCAGATGGTCTGTCCACTGGGGATCGAGAGTCTGTTCGTTTCCCTCATGCTGGGAGGAGTTAAAACATTCCACATTCCATTGTTTGGGGTTTTTCTTCCCTCTCTCACACCGATTGCTAGTCTGTGAGTTTCTTCCCCGCTCACGCAGAAAGATGGTTCTCCTCTGCCTCATGGATTTGTGTACTGGAGGATCAATTCTTTCCTCTGTTCACACAAAGCTTTGTGTCTTTTTCCACCATTGACTAGACTGCATAATGTTATATTATTCCATCATGGAATCGTGGTCATAATGGCATTCACAGTTATGTGTTTGGTTATGTCTTTTACCCCTCACGCACAGATTGAGGATCTGTTCCTTTCCCACGGGCGTCTGTGCAATTTCTCCAGCGATTGCGTTGAGGATCGGGTGTTTTGAGTTCATAGTCGTTTGTGGGATGCTATTTTCCCATGTTTTACTTGGCTGTGTTTTCCCCTTTTTGTGGTGGTATCGTTTGAAGAATTGCTAGAGTTCCTACCTTCTAGTCGACTGTGTTTTGCCCCTGTAAAAGCTTGAATAGTTGTTTGGCTGCTTGCATGCAGTGGTTTTGTCCTCGGACTGCATTGGAGTGGTGAATGAGGGCTTGAGGTGCTTGATAAACTTGGTGGGTTGCAACCACACAGACAAAGTTGTTGAGCTGGCTTTCTTCTCCACAACCCCTGAATAGAACTGGAAGGGGGATCAGGGTCCAAGGGACTGCGTTGCAGAGAAGGGACTGATTTCCTTGTGTTGGGTGTGTGTGGGTGTTCTAGAAGCCAGGCTGGTTCTAGTGTTGGTGTTTGTAGCTCTTCAATGAGCTCACCAACTTAGCATTTAGCCTTTCCCAACTCTTGGATGGCCTGACAAATCCAACTCTATTGGCTTGGTCGATCTGTTGTTCACCTGATAAACCCAACTGTGTTGGCTTGGTTGAACTGTGTATCGTTGTGGTGGTCTTGTCCTTGGCTATGTGTAAGCCTATTAGTTCCTTATTCCTTGGGGAATCATGCCCGACTCAGGGGTGGAAGCGTTGCTGAGAGATTAAAGAGCATGCGGGCCTACGGTTGGGTGGAATGTTGCACCGACGTAGCTGGTTGCATAACACGTTCTCTATAAGATAAGTATTCTTTCCTAACTTGTGTTTGCAATTATAACTACCATTGATGAATGAATGATGATATACATGTTAAATGCTGATTTGTATATGCATGAGTATTGATTGATTTGTTTTGCTTCCGTTGTGTATATGAATGATTATGCCTCGTAATATGTTTGATGTTTTAAGTATCATGCTTCAGCTTTACATATATGTATGTTCATGTTCATTGGGATAGATGCCCATATGATGTGATGTGTATCGTAGCGTCCTCTTCGCCGGTCGGAGGGTTCGGGACGTTACAGCTGGAGTCTAAGAAGAGAGTGCATAAAGCTGGGTAGACCAGCACATATACATTGATATTCATGAGATATTCTTTGTAGAGTTTCCCATTGTGTTGCACGAGTGGCTGTCAATATTGGAAATAAGGCATACACATTTCTAGAGAAGAGAAGTAGTCGAGTGGAGTGGTCAGTTGGTTCATGTAACACCCCGTTTTGACATTTCTACCTGAACTACTATTATATGTTGTATTTTTTTGATTGTGAGACCTCGTCAGTTTGACGTCACTGTGGACATATGGTTCTATTATTTTGCCGATATATATATATATATATATATGTGTGTGTGTGTGTGTGATGATAGTATTATGGTCGGTAGTCATGTTTAGATATGTATCATGTGTTAATTATGTCAAATATATGGAAATTATTGAATGATGGGTACGTGGATACCGTTACAGATATATGTTGAAATAATGAATGTTATGCCAGGTGCATGGCGAATGAATGAGTTTATTGTTGTCATGTTATGATGAGATATATGTGTACATGTTGAGGATTATGCACGATATCCTATATTGTATGTCGAGGATTGACTTACAGGTTGAAACGGTTAAGTGATAGCTGGATCCTACGAGGTGGGAGGGCCTCGGGGACATGGACTTCTAAAGATAAAATGGTATGCGAGTGATGCATTATTTACTTTTGTATGGTTATTATGCTGTTTATTATGATGTATGTTATGACATGGGTGGGGTAGGGTTCCAGGAAACTCAACCGCCCAGATCGGTTATACGACGACAGACCGAGTACAAGTGCAATGCTGTTGTTATGTCGAGTAGACATAGTCCCTTGTTCCATTAGGGGGGTGGAGGCTTTACCCACCGTTTATCCCCGAAACCCAGAGTCATGGGAGGGCTGTGCTACGGCGTGCTCCCCAAGGTGTATGATGATGACTGGTGGTTTCCTGTTGGGTAAGCTTGGTCGATGTGGTCGACACTTCTGCTTACAGGTTCTAGCTGGAACCGGTCATGACTTGACATTCCAGGGTAGTCCAGCAGAGGACAGGATAGGATGTGGAAGTTAGTAATGATGTATGTTGATAGATGTAGCGTGAAGTAGGGGTGAAAACAAGATCCAACTGTAGGTGTGTAAAACCCTTGGTTAGTATGTGTCGTAAATCAGTGATGTATGAATTGTCGTAACATGGATTTCAGTAAGCTAATGGATCATACCTTGTAAACTATGCTAAAACATGTGTCGGTGAATAATAAGTTCCTTGATTATGATTGACGTATGTGAATTATTACTTTTAGTGTACTTACGTGAGGAATGTAAGCTGTAGCTACGCTTACATAACTCGCCTACATATTATGAATTACATGAAATAGTGTTGAGTAATAATGTCAATTAGTGTCGCTTAATATTAATTACTGTCGTCTAGTAATTAACTATTGTTGATCAATGTTAATAACGTCGATTAAAGTTAATAATGAT
>LPNX010091531.1:5493-102215 GCA_001517045.1 Pseudotsuga menziesii
GGTTTCCACAGCTCAACTAGCTGTACTCAGTTTCAAGTTCCTGCAAACATTCACTCACAAACACTTCCTTCTATTTTCCCTTTTCCTCAAAATGAAAACTCCTAAATCACATTCAGCTGAATGAATTATTCCTGGAGTAAAAACTGAGCAGCCAAAGCTCTCTTCATTGAGTACTTTTAAAGATTGCCTAGGTCTTAATTGGGATAACTGTCATTTAATGAGCCACCTGCCCACATTCCACTTTCTTGGGGAATCATGACCCCAAATATAGGGAAGTTGCCACCTGCAACTTAGGAAGTGCTTGAGGATGCTGCCACTTGTCCTTTGCCTTTCCACCTAGTTCCAATACCCAGTTTGACCAGTAACCTCTTTTAACAGCTCTCCCATGCTGTTGTCTGCATAATATAATTATTATTAATAAAATATTTTCAATTACACTCCATAACTGTTGACTCTGCTGAGTCATCAATCCCTACTTAGGATTAAGTTTATCATAATGTCTCAGAAAATTAAATAAAACAATTACATAATTTTACAAAATTGGGGTATGTGACATCATGTGTTGCGTAGTTTTTCTCGTGGTCTTTTATTTTACTGGATTCATAAGCCACAACGTAATTGTCTTGTAAAAGAAATCTTCCTAGCCCTTTATTGCAAGCGTTGGTACATATGTCGAAATCCTTGAATTGATCTGCAATCTTTAAGATCGAGGCAGTAGTTAATAAGTGTTTTAGTTTGTCAAAAATTTCCATCCATTTTTCAGTCCATTCAAACTTTTTACCTTTCTTTTGTAAATAGGTTATGGGGTAGGAAATATTAGAGAAGCCTTCGATGAACTTCTGATAGTATCCGGTAATCCCCATAAATGATATGATATCAGACGCATTCTTAGGAACCGGCCATTCCATGGTGGCCTTTATCTTGTATGGATAAACTAAGATTCTGTCCTTGGACACTACTTGTCTGAGGTATTGAATATTATCTTTAAAGAAGTCACACTTATTGAATTTTTCATATAGTTGTTGTTCTCTTAGTACTTGCAAAACTATTTTTAAATATTCTTCCTGTTCTTGTTCATTTTTAGAGTAGATTAGTATGTCGTCAATGAAGACAATCACAAAATTATCTAGGTAGTTACTTAATATGATGTTCATTAAACACATGGATGCAGCAGGTGCGTTTTTCAACCCAAAAGGAATTACGACAAACTCATAGTGACCATAACGGGTCCTAAATGTTGTTATAAATATATCTTCATCTTTTATTCTCACTTGATGATAACCCGACCTTATGTCTATATTCGAAAAGATATTTGCTCCACAAAATTGATCAAACAGATCATCTATCTGGGGAAGTGGCTGTCGATTCCTAATAGTCATCTTATTTAATTTCTGATAATCCATGCATAACCTTAGTGTTACGTCCTCTTTTTTCACAAACAAGACCAGTGATCCCCAGGGATTAACACTTCGTCGAATGTACTTTTTATCAATTAGTTATTGTAGTTGTGATTTTAGTTATGTAAGTTCTATTATATTCATTCGATATGGATCTTTCGATGCTAGTATTGCTCTAGGTATCAGATCGATTGTGAAGTCAATATCTCTTTTACAAGGAAGTCCGACGACTTATTCCGAAAAGATATCTTCGAACTCCTTTAAAACAGGTATGTGTCCTAGTTTAGGATTATTATCATTTTCCTTATCATTCATTATATAAACTGTGAATACTTTACATCCTTTTCTTACTGATCTTTTCATTTGCAAAGAATATATTTCTCTAATGGTTACCTTCGTAGGAATTCCTTTGAATTTTATATTATTCCCATTGTTTTCAATACATGTAAATGTTTTATCGAAATAGTTTAGCAAACATTTATACTCCTCTAGCCAATCCATTCATATTGATAAAACAAAGGATCCTAAAGGAAATATATTTACATTAACATGTGTAAGTAAATCATTCATCATCAATTTGTAATTTCTAACAAGACTAGTAATTTTTCGTTTTGTACATGTGGCTATTTGTACTAGCCATGACTTATCGAACTTTTCAGGTACCAAATTGCATAAATTAACTATTCTAGGCGAAATATAACTCATGCTTATGCCTAGATCATTTAAGATAGAGATAGGTTGGTTGTTTATCATACCTTCAATTTAGACCATAGAGGTCTGGTGTTCTGCTTGTCGATTTTCCAGCGAAACGAAGATTCTGGGCATGCTCCTTTCCATGTCTTCAACGGTGAATGCTTCTTGTATATAATGTACATTAAAATACTTTTTTCTTACTGGGCAATATTTAAAGTACCGTGGCTCTCCACACTCCCAACATTTTAAAGGTTCTTTCTGTGCTAAATTTTTATTATGAACATTGGGAGGTTCTTTTACTGCAGAGTTTTTGGGTATAAAGTTTTTATAATTATTACCTTGGTGCCCCCTATAATTATTCCATGAATATTATGGAATTTATTTTTCTTCTTTTTAGGATCATAATTATTTGGCCTTTTATTCTTTCAAGCTGGCTTGTTTCCTCTTTTATTCTTATTATGGTCATAACAAAAGTTTTCCTTCCTCATCGCTTCCTCTAGCATCTTTGGATTATCATACTCAATCTATTCTTTCAACATGAGGGGAAAAGAACTGAGAAACCGTTGTGTCCTTGGTTTCTCATCAATTATATACGGAACATAACGAAGTAAGCTTAAGAACTTACTGCAGAGTTCATTCATTGTCATGGCTCCTAGCCTTAGTTCATACAATTCTTTTTTCTTTTTGTTCATAATACTGTTCATATAGGTACTTTATTTTAAAGAGTTTCTTAACTTTTTTCCATGTTACATACCTCTCTTTCATACCTTTAAATTTCTTTATCTCTTTCCACCATATATCTTCCTTTCCGATCAGATTATAGATGGCCATTTTAGAATTCAACTCATTAGAGTAATTATATATCTGAAAATATTTTGTCATTCCGGACAACAAGGCCTCTGCCTCTTTTCCCTTCTTGATTTCTGCATTAAACATGGGTGGTTTAATTTTCTTGAACTCCCCATAGATTTCCTCATAGGGTCTGTATTTTATTTTCTTCTTATTATCATCACTACTTTTGATTGAATCTAGCTATTTTTTGTGATGTTTAACTGACTCTTCACTTGAAGTGTTAGGTTTATGGCTGGAAAATTTCAGCTTTCTTCCCTTACATTTGTTGTACAATGCATTTGTAGGCAGTTCCTATTCAAATTCCTTATTTTTATTTTTTTCTTCATTATGAATTTTTGCTAATAGAATTGTGTTTAGTTCTTCTTGAGCCTTTAGAATTTAGTCGTTATCTTCCTTAACCTTTCTCAGTTCAGATCTTAATTCATTACCCCATTTTAATTTAGATTTATTATCATGACTGTCATTTAGATCTACCCAAAATTATCCATACCTTAAGTTACCCTCCTCATTATTTAGGGATGTTCTGCGCAACGTTCCTCTTTTGCATACATCTATGCATCATGGCCATGTTTTCCTACAAAACATATTTTTATTTCTCTTTGTCGTTTGTAAGAGAATTTTACAAAAAATAAAATAAAATAGGATTTTGTTTACTGTTTTACTGTAGCAATTTTTTGTTGAGCTTCTCCAAGCCTAGTGTTGAAACCATGCTCTAATACCATTATGTAAAGCACCTAAAAATCATACATAATTTTTTTTACATGTTTTATTGTTACACTTACTTTGGAAGTATTTCTATGTTTTATGTTAATGATGGATCTAATATCTATTGTTCTGCTATAAGTGACAGGATTTGTAGATGTTTATGATGGCTAGTTCCTTCCAGAACCTTCAACCATACTCCTTACAGTGACATACTATATTTACCTATTTTGTAATTAATTAACATAATTTAAAGTCTTGGCCTTGACATAGTTACACTATTTAAGTAATACCTGCCCCTAAGACTGAGAGGCTTAGCGTTTGTAAATATGGTTCCCCATACAGTTTTCTCTTACCATGAATGAAAATAGGGTTCACCTACTTGTTCTTAGCATAATGCCACATGTTTTGAATCTACTATAATTCTTTACAGATCCTATATGTGTTGGTTTGATGCATCTATTTACAATCTTTTATGAATGAGTTTGACCGAATACCTTATCCTAACCCAGCACTAAGGTATTGGAAAGAATGTGAAAATAACAATATAGTATACCAAATATGGATATGGTATTGGCCATAACCCATGAGGGTATAGGGCCTGAACCCAACCATACACAATTCTAGTAATGTAAGGATACAAGGTTTAAGGTATGGCGATGTAATTCTTTTGAGACATGTTATAAGGTGGTTATAAGACATGTTAATCGATGGTATAAGATTGGTTTTAGATTATACTATATATCTATCAGATTTGGAAATGATTTTGTTGTCCAGTATTTGGCCATGCAATCAAGTTTCCCTTCAGTTGACATTTACGTTTATCCTAGCTGCGAGTTAGCAGCGCAGCTAGGACCACGCGGTAGCACGGGATGTGATCCCTACCATACACCTGGATGGTGATATTAAAAGAGTCAGAAGGATTTTGATAAGGCCTTTATTATATCCTTTTCTCTCATTTTAGTTTCGGGTTGTTGGTATGAGGCCTAGTGGAGGTTGAGCTCTGTTTTTTCGACTCTTACTCTAGTTTACCATGTTGATGGATTTCCTGGTGCATGAGCTCTGCATCATTTCACCGCATTAATAGTTTTACTGGTTATTTTTGAGGTGAAATGTTCGTGACATTATCTTAGCAGTCAACCCTTCAACAACATTTTCCAATGAGTCTAACAAATGCTTCTACTCATAGCCAGTCTGTATGAACAAGTGCGAGACACACTTTGGTTCTTAGCTCTATATTTTTTTATACCTTGCAGTGTTCACACGTTAGGATTCTTACCGATTCAACATTCTTTGCATTCTTGCAGTTAGTGGAGGGATAAGGGGACTCTGGAGGAGCTGACCCCTCACCCCCTTTTCCCAACTCCAAGGTAAGGATGAAAAATTTTCAAAATACCATTTTTTTTATTGTTATTTTCGACCCAACAAAACTAATTAAGATTAATATTATTTCTTTTTGCAGGTTAAGGTGTTGGGGAGGGAGGCGACGTTAGTTAAATAATCCTAATTTCAGTTGAAAACTTGTTAATGCTTAGGTTTAAGACCTTGTTGGTTTTGCATGCAGGTAGATCTGGGCATAAGTAAAAGGTTCATGAAAGAAATTTCTATGCCAAATATAAGTATCCTTTCAAAATGATAGTCTCTGCGTTAATGTTTCAACCCTCGGGGTTTACCCCTTTTGGATTCACATCCATCGTTGTGGAAAATATTGGGAAACTTTGTAAAAAGGGTTTCTCCTGTGAACTGTTTGGTTTAAGAAAGAGGAAACCATCCTCGATGGTTTTACTGCCTGTAACATTTATGGTTAATAATATAATATTATTTTTATCACATTGTAATTATTAGTTTTTCTTGTAATAAGAAATTTACCTTGTGTCGAGATGGTAGCCATTGTAAAATGGTCTTACAGCAGCCTTAGGATGCTTTCAAGAATTTTTGTGTTTTTAAAAGAACTCCCCATAGGGTCTACAGCTGTATCTACTAAATTGGAATGTATTTGATATTATAAGCTTACAACCATGCATTTGGTGTTTAACAAACCTTTAAGAGTTACGGCTTGTGGAAATAATGAATGGTTTAAGCTTGGGATGGGGTTTTAAATTTGATGAGTTTGATAGTCGTAGGGTTGTGACTTTAATTCCTTCTGTTTATGAGATTCAACCAGTCAATCTCTGGTGGGTGTGTAGATTGAACTGCTATCCATTCCTAGATCTGAACATTGTTCATTTACTACATTGAAGTGGTCTTTATTTCAATATTTAATTATGAATAATTATTTGGTTCAGATCTGTGTTACTGTAAATAGTGATTTTTTGTTTCATTAAAGGGATTCGATCCCATGATCCCTAGAATGTAGATCAACATGTGGATGCGTGGGGATTATATCAACTGTTTTATTTTTAATGGAAGTTTAACTTGGTAGCCACAATGTGGACTTACCTTCGATGATTGGTTGCAAACCGTGGTAATGGATACAATACTTAAATTTGAATATTTGTAGTAAAGGATCGTAGATCCTATGCTTTTAACTCAAAGTCTTGAAGGGATTCGATCTCGTGAATTGTATGTAATCTAATGTATTTTATAAATATTGACACTTCATGTCCACTATAGATTTTATTCTTATTATAAAGTAATGATCTTTGATACATCAACTTGTTTTCTTTTTAATCTACAATACTATGGGGTTAATGTTCTAGTAGATGCCATTTTACTTTGAAAGAGATTTTAACTTAAATAGGTTTGTTTGTAAACAAGGATCTCATATCCATAGGTTTCTATATTTTCAAATTATATTAACATTAGGGGAAAGATCGCGCAACTCCTGTAACTATTTTTTCATAGTTTAATAATAGAGTTACAATAGTAGCATTGTTTATTTCCCTCAAGGAATCTAGTTGATACTTAATACTTTAACTTAGTTTATAATTTATAATAATATTTAAGAAGAATCCTATCTATTATATGCTAACAATACAGATCTATATGATAATAACATTAAAATTTGATATTGTTAACTTGTATAAAGAAATTGAATGAATACTAGATTAATGAACTTTATCTACTTAGCTAAAAAGGGAAAGTAGATCTATACTTATAACAGAAACTGGAATTTTGTTTGTAATTCCAGATGCTAACTTTGTTTCAAAATGAAAAATATAAATATAGTAAACGATTCCTCTAGGGAATATACAGTCGAAAATAGTTGTTCCTATATGGATTAGAGCTAAATGAATTTACTCCATTAGTTAGAAGTATAACAACAATAATTTAATCGATAACACTAAGAGTTTAGCAACTACAGATCTAGGAAAATATATTCTACAACATTAAAATTTTAAGTAGAAACTTGGCACCAACGCTTGGGAAAACAAGAGTGGGGATATCGTTCCTCCCAACCAACTCCAACATTAAAAAAAATTCAGCTATCGAATGAATGAATGGTTTAATGAAAGCCTTTTTCATCAATTGAGTGAATTAATTTGTAGTAAATTGTTATTTGCAAGTATATGCATTGGGTTTGGGGAATTAAGAGTGATGTGAGGGGGGGAAGGGCCATAAGAGCTTCCAAAATCACATGGCTGGTCATGTTTAGTAGAAAATATTAAATTATTCTCGAAACAGAGAGGAGATCAATGAATGGTAAGGAAGTATACATTAAAAACAATTATTTCTATAATTGTAGTGTTTAAATTTTACTTTTGATTTTTTACTCTTCCGTTGGAACTTGTTACAGATAGCATTGGGAAACATTTTCATAGTTCAGAGGTAAAATATGGCGTTTTGATGTGATCGATGGCCTTATATACATAGTGTTGTGGTTCTCCATGTTTCCTTAGGTGATCTCTTACTACCAATTACTTTACTTGAATAGTATTATAATTTATATTGTTAAATTAAAAAAAATTCAGCAACATCAAAACGTGCATTAATATTGTTCTTTCTAATCATTGAGAAAAACTACGGAAACTGTATTTATTTAGCTTCATTTTTTTATTTTCATAAAAAGACAAATATTTATTTGATGGGTCCTAACATGAAATTATTGCAACATGAAAATATTTGTAGTATGTTGAATGATGTTTTGAAAGGTAAAGCAAAAGAAGACAGTGCGAAGCTCCACAAATCAAGGTAATTTGTAACAAAAAAAAATTATAAATGGTATCAGCAACATATTCCTAATCCGCATACATATTTTTCTTCAGTTAACTTCATTTGTATTCCATACTTGCTCAATTTCTACCATTATTTGTTCCCTATAATTTTAACTTGCTCGAATTGATAATAGAATATATCAAATATCCTTAGAAATTATCAAATATGCTTAGAAGTCCAAAAACATGGACAACATGTTTTGTTGCCTAAAAATGTTAGGTTCCTTGTTGTTGGTTTTGAATGGTTTTCTCTGTAATAGAATCGTTGTCAAAATAATAGATACGTTTTTCACATCTTATTAGATTGCAGATACAAACCTAGGGTTTCCCAAGATCTCTATATATGGTCAAAAGTGATCATATCAAAGAGATGTGAATTTTTCTTGATCTATATAGCCAAACGATGTAAATTAAATTTATGTAAAATGAAAAAGTAGGGATCTGGGGGGAGTCAAGGAACAAAACAAGTAGCAATTACAACTTGATTAGATCATACAATCCAAAGGAGGAGGTTAAATCCAAGAAACCTACATCTTAAGCAAAGTAGTAAGAACATTAATTTTTTCATAGTTGAGACAAATTTAGATTAATATAGAACCATATCTCAAAATTTTCCCTTTTAAATCGAACAAAGAAAAAAATATTCAGTAACAAAGAATGTTTCATATAACCCTCATCAAGTCATTCTTTTTGCATAAACGGTGGAAAACATTTATATTTTCTGTGTATTGGCCTTAGATTTGGCCATATTGGTCGTTTTCCTAACCAAACATATTGAACCAAGTATTTTGAGGTAAAAAATTTGGTGTCACATAATTTACATTAAATGACATATTCCACCATACTAGGTTATAAAGAACCTCATTACTCTATGCAATCCTGTCCTAGGGTTTGAATCCTAAAACCCTAATTCTTACACTCTTACATCATCATAAGCATCAATACTTCCATGTAGAATCAAGAATACAATAGCTCTATGATATTTTCCTATCCTTACATACCATAAGAATAAAGGTCCAATAACATACAAGGTGTTAAATCTACTCTCCATGTCTTATACTAGGGTAGAAACCTTAGTGTTACAACAAGATACATAATAACCATCAGAGGAAATGGTGTAATCTTCTCTATGGTTTGCATGTATAAAACAAACCTTAGTCATCACAAAAAAAACTAACATCACAAATGAGCACACTCTCCAAGAACATCTAATAGGTTTATCATACCTTGTCTTCTCCTAAGGTTTCCACATGAACCCCAAGTCTCCAAGACAAGTACCATGAAGGGTACAAATGATGAATTAATATGAGATATTTCTCCTCCCTTATATATGAAATTAGGTGAGGGAGGATAACATAAAATAAGGACAAGTTTCCCTACAAGTAACCAACATGGAGAACCCACATGGAGCACTCTACAATACAAGGTTGTCACACAAACTCTCCACATTAGCATGGTTGTCTTCCTCAGGGTTTTCACACCCTAGCCATGTTAAATCGTATATGTACATGGAAATAAAAATCTAGTTTTTTCCTTCAAATATACTTTCTTGTCCTAGGGTTTGAATCCTCAAACCCTAATTCTTCCACTCTTACATCATCATAAGCATCAATATTTCCATGTACCATCAAGAATACAAGAACTCTATGATATTTTTCTATTCTTACATACCATAAGAATAAATATCCAAAAAACATACAAGGTGTTAAATCTACTCTCCATGTCTTCTTCTAGGGTAGAAACCTTAGTGTTACAGTAAGAGACATAATAACCATCATCGGCAATGGTGTATTCTTCTCTCAGGGTTTACATGTATAACACAAACCTTATTCATCACAATAAAAAACCTAAAATCACAAATGAGCATGCTCTCCAAGAACATCTAAGACGTTTATCATCCCTTGTCTTCTCCTAAGGTTTCCACTTGAACCCTAAGTCTTGAAGACAAGTACCACGAAGAGTACAAATGATGAATGAATATGAGATATTTCTTCTCCCTTATATATGCAACTAGGTGAGGGAGGATAACATAAAATAAGGACAAGTTTCCCTACAAGTAACCAACATGGAGAACCCACATGTACCACTCTACAATCCAAGGATGTGCATACCAAACTAGGGTTTTTTTCGACCCCGAAAGTGAGATTCACTCCAAGTCAAGATATTGGGATCAATTACCATCCTCCAAGATGTTTTGGTCTCCAATAGAGTGTTATTCCTACACTCCCTCTTCCATGGTGTAGTGGTGTCCAAGTTCCCTTCTGTAAGTCATTTCTCTAATTATGTGTCCAATTCCCTCTCATATATCTAATGCTACTTTGATATGTGCCAATGTGGTCAGTAAGCTCCCAATCTACTCCTCACTATATGTGCTTGGGTCCATCACCAACCTCCAAGAAGTATGCTATAATTTTATGGCAATTTAAGGTCATTTCTTGCACACAATCTTGTGGTGGCATTTTTTGGATGATGTTGGTGAAATGTTTTAAAAGGAAAATCTGATGTGATAGTGATAATTTGTGGCCAAAATACTAAAGAAAAAAACATACAAAATGTAAATGAATTGCATTGGAAAGATGCACATTCTAGATAAAAAAGCATGAATTGACATGGGCATGTTTTCCTAGGACAAGGTAGGTTTAACAAAGGCCATTGTACCCATAGGTGGAACATTTCTTAGTGCCAATTCATTCTAACTTGTATAAATTTGGGAATTATAAATTTTAATGTGATTTTGAAATTTCACTTCTCACCAAAGGTTTCCCAAAATCATTTCTTATGAATATTCAACATTCAGATGATCTTTAATAAAAATTATAGTAGAAAACTATGGATGATATTTCAATTTGCATCAACCCCAATCCACTACGAGTTGCAAGAGTAAGGATATCAAATGTATGCCAACAAGTTTCATCTATTTTAGGCACACTTTTCTAAAGATAAACCATATTTCAAATCACTTTAATTATTGTATATTTACAATATTAAGTATGCCTTATTATCTTTAAGGTGTTTGTCAAATCACTCAACAATTTCAACCCTTAATATGTCAAGTTCGCATGAACAATAAGTTTTTAAAATTACTTAATCAAGAAGACAATGAAAGATGGAAATCAAATATGAAATTACATTGGTATTGGATAAATGAAAACTTCATATATGTGTTTATCATAATTAAGTACATGTACATGCCACAACTTTGTCACAAATATGGTACATTTTTTCAACCTCTCCAAAACCCTCGCTAGGGAAATCATGAAAACCCTAGCCACCACAAAAAATCTCAAACTACCAAGCACCAACATTAACAAGTCCTCCTTGGTTTCAACAACAATATTGTGTCACACAAGCTCTCCACATTAGCATGGTTTTCACACCCTAGCCATGTTAAATCTTATACGTTTGTGGAACAAATATTCTAGTGATGTCCTCCAAATATGCTTTCCTGTCCTAGGGTTTGAATCCTAAAACCCTAATTCTTCCATTCTTACATTCATCATAAGCATAAAGACTTCCATGTAGCATCAAGAATACAAGAACTCTGTGATATGTTCGTAGCCTTACATACCATAAGAATAAAGATCCAAAAAAATACAAGGTGTTAAATCTACTGTCCATGTCTTATACTAGGCTAAAAACCTTAGTGTTACAACAAGAGACATAATAACCATCATCGACAATGGTGTATTCTTCTCTAGGGTTTACATGTTTTCGATTATCAAGATTGATATTGACTAGTTCCAGTCCTATAAAGCTCCAAACACATAAGGTGAAGGCGAATATCTAGTAGCTTTTGATCCAAACAAATCCAATTTACTAAGAAATAGTCGTAGTAGTTTCATCAACATAGAAAACAACATTAATTCACTAGATCACTACTTTTCACCTATATGTGTTTTTCTCTGCTATTTATCATTTTGATTTGTGCTAAGAAAGCTATTTTTTCTTTGTTTCTTGATATTAAAGCTTTGATTTTGTTATTTTTCTTGTGCAGGTATATGTGTACCATTACAGGAATGAGTGGCCTTGATCCTATTAAATGGCCAAAATCACAATGGCGTAATATCTAGGTATTCATTGTTGGAAATATATGCTTCCTTTCCTGTCAAATTTCTAAAGTAAGGGTTGCTGAAGCTGAGATGTTACTAAAATTTTTAGCTCTTCATGTATGAGGGTCTTGTCATCTTATTTAATGTGTTTTTTTTTGTTTCCCAAGCAAGTTGGGTTGGATGAATGTGCAACTAAAAGTAGTTTTTTATGGTAATGTGAGACTGGACATATGAACAAACAACGGTGATCAAATAGAAGTCTCAACACAGTAAGAGTGCATATTAGAGGGTTCATTCACATAAGGAATTTGTTTAAGATTTGAGTAGTTTTGGTCCTACTCCAAGTATTTCTGCTCAAGGCTTGATTATTTCCGTTAGAACCTTTAAATCTTCAAATCTTGCTCAAATAAGCTTGTTATCAATTTTAAAGTTAGTGCATCTAATTCTAAAAGAAAGCAAAAGAGAAGGGTTCATTCACATGGTATTGATTCTCTCGCATTGCATATTCTAGATATCTTCAATTATGGTAGTTTTTTTAGGTTTCTTCCATTTGTGGTCATAACATATTGTTATCTTGATTTTTAAATCAATTAATAGACTAATGCAAATAGCTATAGTGCTATCATATTTGGCTATACTTTTTCCAAAATTTATGCCACAGTTTTGAGTACGTGGCTTTAAGAGCATTTGGAGAAGAAAAAACTCAAAACTAAAGGATACCCGAATTTCATGAATTGCTACCAGACTATTGACGACATTTTCTCATGAATTGGATGGTCACTTTTATCTATTTTCTTCACCTTCTTGTCAATATTTCTCTCGAGATTTTGGGAAGTTTCATTCGAATGTCATTGCAAAATAATTCCAGCCAAGAAACCTTATATTTTTGGATGCATGAGTGGGTAAAGGATCAACTCTTGAGCCATTGTTTAGGTTAGAAATAAGATATTACAACAAAGTTTTGTCGCCGATTTTCCCATCCATCTTCACCATCTCAAATTTTAGAAATTTCATCTAGTTTTGCACACAAAAAATTGTGTTTGCATTATGGAAATGTTGTTGAACAAAAAGATATACAAATCGGTCATTTCCAGCAATGTAACTTGAGGCAAAATTTCATTTCCATGTTTAAACATTTTTATTCCTGTCAAGATGAGAATATTGTGATGATGGAGGATCCTAAATCTCTATCTTGAAGATATTTTTGATATTTTTGTAGGTTGGCACCCTCATGTTGATTATTATTAAACTTTATACAAGCCCTATCCAATCGTGGATGGAAGAGGCTTGTGGGAAGACTTGCCATGCATGTTAAATGTCTAATGATATTGTACATGCTCATGATCTCGTAATGGAGATTGCAACATGTTTGCTTATGATGATTATTTTCAATTTACATGGATGAGTTATAAGCACACATCAAGGAGAACAACTATGTTGATGATGATTGATCTAAATTATGTCCTATTTGCACAAAATAAAAAATACATGTATGGGTGTCAAATTCACAAGCCCTAGATTCAACATGAGATCCACTTCCCAACACCAAATCAACAAGGGGTATGCATTTATTTCAATGCTTGAGCACCAATGTTTATATTTTCATTTCAAGATTTCCTAGCAAAGATCAATCTCTTTGACACCATCATCAAAACTACTATTCTTTATGGCCCAGCGTTTGGCAACGTAGTCAAGTTTCCATTAGTTGGGAACATTTGGAGAGAGTCCAATCTATTTGAAAGGGCTATTTTTTTATTAATTTATACTTGATCATCAGTTATTCGACCACCAAGGAGAGGCAACTCTCGTCGGATATCATTCCAATCTAACGACGTTGCTACAGTTCTGACAGTAACTGTCTATCGGATATCCGACTCCCAGCATTGATATCCAACAACAATCCCATGCATCCGATGACTTACATCTATTGACAATTTCATTTGGGATGTCAAAAATTCAATGCTTGTTTATCGCACATTCGACACCCAGAACTTACCCGATATAATATGTAAGGAAGTCAACATTCCGATAGGGTTTCGTACTGGGGTTGAAAAATTGACGACTAGGGATGTCGAAAATTCGACAAAATATTGATATAAGACTTCTTCAAAATAGGATGAATCTCTGTCAAAATGTTGACAGGGTTGGTAAATTATTCGAAAAACCGATGAATTCCCACCGATGACAAAATAATGGTGTTGTCGAAAAGCAGACACGTGTCTGTTGAATGTTAGACATTACATATGTCAGATTTCAGTCTCAAATTTTCTTGTGGGAGAAATAGGGGTATGATATGAATGTTTTTGATAATGTGACTCGATACAGACTCTAACAAAATAAGCTTCAGTCACTATCCCATCCAACTTACTATCTTCAGCCAACAGGCAGTCTTTCCTATTCTATCAATACATAACCAAAAAGACATTATTGTCCTGACTTGCAAATATTCCTTTACGCGTGTGGTTTCCTCTAGATCCATTTGATCCCATACCCATGATTTCTAAGGACTATCACTTTTTGAACATTATGCCTTACTGTCATTTTTCTGTCATTACGCTTCTTCACATGCCTTCTTCTACGAATATTCTGCAATGTCATCTCATATATTTCTCTGTCCTTCTATCGTAGCTTGCTAAACTAGCACAACTTCCTCATCCCACGCCTTCTCTTTGTCTTATTCCTCACTTTCCTTCTTATGTCGCAACATTATTCCCTTTCCTTTGATGTTGCTTCCTCTGTCATAGCTCCTTTTTCTTCTTCTTTATATTTTTCTTCCATAACTGGGCATAATTCTACATGAATTCTTCCCTTCTGTCCTAAGGCCCAATAGTAGGTTGTGATACCATGATTGCATTATCGTTCCATTGATATTCAGGAGTGAAATTGAATTGTATTATTGTGAAGTGGAATGGAATGAAAAATACACACTAAACAAGAAAAATTTAACAGAAAATATATAAGTATTTCTCAGTATAATTACAGTATAAAATTCATTAATTCCAACAGTATACATGAATGTTACATAAAGGAGAATTCGAATCATGTGGATAGGATTCGAATATACCAACTCAAGAATGACTCAATGGATAACTATAAGTCTCTAAATCACTATCGGATCTCACTAGCTAACTCCAGATGTCTAATTTAGTCTCTCAACAAGTTAAGCCAATTAAACTAATGAGGTAGGTGAGAAGTAAGTGAGAATAAGGTCCTACCCACATGCATCCTTGTAAGAATAGAGCTAACTAAATTATAGGAAATCTAACTGAATGTAGCTGGATCATAACTTAGATTAACTAGTTACCAACTACCAACAACTGAAGGAGGTTGGTGGTGGCACTCCCAGTGGCTCATAAGTTTTAGGGATTGGTCCCAGAGTCACATAAACTGATGCATAAACATGCGGTCGATTGGAGTTAGCTTCTATATGTGTTCCCCACACTCTAGTGACTGGTACCGGCGACACCAATAGCCAAAGTGGACCCAATGGTACTATTGGACCCAATATTAATTAATGACTCATGAGTTAGGAAAATATAATATAATAGAACAAGTATGGATAGTGGAGGATTATAAATCCTAACAACCTTGTGCAAGATATATGTATCAATAACTTCTCTTGGCAGTTTGTTTGCTTAGATTCCTTCCACTGATCATGAGTAGAAATGTTTCTGCAAGAAGAATCCATGTGTGACATGTAACATTCCACCCAATACATATTTGGATGAATGGAATCAAATTGCAGCAATATGTGCCTATACTCCATCCACTAGTATTTCTCACCTAGGGAAATATTATGATCTCGCAAATGTGGAACTAGTGTAGAACTCCAATGGCTCAACTCTCTGCCACTAGGTCCACTCAGTGGGTGCAAGTGAATAAAGGAAGCATCAAAGAATGCAAGTGGATGCATATGTTTTTGTTAGGAAGGGAATGGTGCATTAATCAAGTCATCATGTACACCTATGGGATTCTCCTCCTCCTCATGTGGCACCAACAAGGAAATCCCTTCACCCAAATTTCATCCCCACTTGATGTGGCTGAATTAAAGATGTGGGGTAAATAATGGTGAGCTAAAATCATATATATGTAATTATCATCCACCAAAATTATGGCTAAATATTCTTCATTATTGGTTGATCCAACTAAGGTGATCTCAGATCTAACTCTCACATGGATAAGAGACTCTCTCCAGATTACAAGTCAAGTTTTCTCTGATAAATATCAAGAGTTTGGTTCTCATCAATATTGTCTACACATTCCTCAAGCACATGCAAAACTGGATGCATCTCATGATCCACCAAATCATGAGGCTCCTCCATATGATAAAGAATGCAATTATCCTTGTGAGGATGGATGAATGGTGTGTAGGAAGGAAGGTGTGATATTTGCAACTTCTTATGAAATTTCTCTATCTCCATCTTAGACTCTTAGAGTGCACATTGAGTGATATTCGAGGAATCTTCAGTGGTCATAAAATATTGTGTGATATTGAAATTACCTTCTTAATTCTTCAAGTATGCTCCATGCAACACCTCAACAAGATAAAACAAATAATATTTATCAAAAAGCAATTGTAAGAATTCACCTTGGATTGTAGACAATGCCTTCTGAATCTCCTCCTTGGCTTCAAGAGAATATTGATCTTCCAATGAAGCATGTTTGCAAAATTTGTGTGACACTGAAGCATGTCTCTCATGGAGAAGGTGTAAGGCCTCTTGAATATTATTTTCATCCATCTTCAAAGGACAAGAAAATGACTGGAGTTCTTGAGGAAAAGCATCCCCTTCTTCTTTATTGAAATTATCTTGCACTGACTTGCACTTCTCTTCCTAAATGAACTCTAAGAATAGATGAATCGTATCTCTCCACAATTGTGATACTGGGATTTGTATTCTTACTCATGTCAAAAACCTCGTCATTGTGACATAAGAAAATGAAAATATCTAAAGTGTGTACATCCCTTTGCATGATTTCTTCCTTCAAACTCTCTAGTTCACAGCCAACTGGTGGGGGATTGTCTTCCACTTCATTAGGAAGCTTAAATATTACAGATCTGATATATGTTCTTCTTTTGGATCTGATCCAAAATATGCCTTATCACCATTGAAAACATCATCCATATTTGCAATGATCTTGTGATCACCAATAAAGAAACTAGAAGTGAATTCATCTCCCTCACAATTGTCCTTCATTTTGAAGCTCTTATATGCAAGTGAACTATTTGCATTCTCAAATGGATCATGTGGTTGTAAGTAGACATGGAAGTTGAAAAAATAAGAGCACTTATTGTACTTGTGCTTGATATTATCCCCTTCATGTAGGGAAACTATTGTGGCCTGCTCTTCCACCAAATTGTTTGGTTCTCTCCAAAGTGGTGTGGCCTTGTTTTCAACTTCATTATGAGGATCAAGAGGTGACTGTAAATATTAATTATAATATTATTTTGGATATGATCCAAAATATTTCGTACCATCCTCACATGAACCAACATCCTTAGCAATGATCCAGAGATTACCCACAAAGAATCCAGAAGTGCATTCATATTCTGTTTCTTCCACCTCAAGAATATTGGTCTCTACTTCATTTATATTCTTATCCAATAATTTTGATACTTCTCTATCTTGAATTATCCTCATGTCACCACTTTTAGAAGTTTTGTTTAAAGAAAAATTTTAAAAAAACTCAAAAATATTGAACATGCAGATGGCTTTGATGAATCTTCACCTTTGCTTCCTTCTTTTTCTTATTTTCTCAGAGAGGTGGAATTTCATGACCCCACCACTCATACCAATGATGGAGAGGATGCGACCAACACACTGCTACTATCAAACTAGGAAATATAGCCCCATGATCATAAACATAAAAATAAAATGCATTAATATAAAAACATACAAAGATGCATAATGCAATATATAGTGGAAGGAAACACATTTATTTCATTCATGCATCCATCATGTTCATTTTAATTCATAATCAATTCATTGAAGAGACTAAATACACAAGAATAATTATCTGGAAAAGAATTTGGCTCGCAACTAGGTACGTCGCTGCAACGTTCCACCCAACCATAATTCCGCATGCTCATCAATATCTTAGCATCACTACCACCCCTGAGCTGGGAATGATTCCACAAGGCACTAGGGAAATAATAGGCTCACACATATCCCAAAACCAAAACATCCACAATCAAGCCAACATACCATTGGGTTTCACAGATTGTCCAGCCAAGACAACACACCATTGGGTTTCACAGGCTGCTAAGGAAACTAACCAGCAACACATAGGTTCCTTGGAATGATCCATCCAAGACACACTTGTATCAAGCACACAGTAAACCAATTTAATCAAACAAAGTCATACACAACTATTGGACATGAACAAAACGTTCCTGGGATCCAAAACGGAAATGGCAATTGGGGCAAATAACCCAGCATCAAGAAATACATTTTCAGGGAATGTTATTGGGATTCACAAAGGTAAAAACAACCTCATCAAACCCTCATAATGTGGATCTATTCCCCCATCCACTGGGCATTACCAAAAATAGGATTTGCAATTACAACCGACACAATAAAATAGGGAAAACATCTCTCTGACAGCAATCTAATTTTCCAAAGTCATTTATGGCCATAACATGGCCAAAATGAACTCAACAAAACCCAAAATTAGAGGGTCTTTTCTCCCACTCACTAGAAACCCAAAAATGAGTTTCCCTGCTTGGACAAAATATGAAAAATGCAGAAAAACATGGAGGAGAACTCCCAGTTTTCTCACATGGCAAAAACGGCCTCCTCAAACCCAAAAATCGTGGCCTCTTCTTTCCCATTCACCCCAGCAACACCGAAAATGCATTCTAAGTGTGGGTAAGGGAAGAAAATGACAACCTAACCATGGAGGACAGAGCTTTGTCTCTTCCTGTTGCGTCAGGGAGCCAAAATTTCATGTGGATGGATGAGAAATGAAAGTCATGGGTGCATGTTAGCTTAGGTATGCCTTCCCAACATTTTACTTGCCCCATAGATCAAAAGTGACACTTTCCAAAAATGGGTGACCTCCCAAATTCGAATTTGACCTCCATCCCTTTCCCATCCCAAGGAGATAACTTCTTTAACCACTTTTAGATGACTGGGCACAAAAATACAAAAAGGGTAGTTGACAACTTCATGGGTTTTACCTTAGACATTTCGATTTTCCTCATAGGATCAACGTTGAATAATTCTCTCTCCCTATTCCTTGTGAAATCATGCCCCCATCTCTTTAACATTGCAACGCGTAGCTAGTTGTGGTATTTTTATTAATTTGCATCTTACACGAAGTCTCAAACCACATTGTGCCTAGCTAGCACATAAACCATTGGCATCAATTTTAATCAGCGAAACATCAAACACTAAACCCATGGTGGGGCCTTTGCCTTGAGCTCCACACCATGATTTAATACAATATTTACATCATATGCAATTTAAAACCATGGGGTCAAAACGAGGGTGTTACATTCCCCTCCCCATTCAATAGCACTATCCTCATTGTTTTACAAAAAATTAACAATTTCTACATTGGCACTGCCCTTAGTGCTTTGCAAAATTGAAACAAAAATCGATGTACCAATCGCATGGCATCCTCCAGCTCCCATGTAGCCTCTTTAGGACCACGGTGCTTCCTCTGTACCTTTATCTGTCCAATGGCATGATATGGAACTCTTCCAAGTCCTTGCTTGCATGCATCAGCACACACCACAAGATCATTTTTTGGTCTTGGAGAATCCTTCTCCTCAGCTTGGAACATTTCGAGTATATTTGGAAACCGACAATACCTATGCTCAATCCCCAAGCAATGAGCCAATTTCCATGTCAGTATTCATAATATTTTCCAAAATCATATATGAATCGCATGCACATATATATTGATATAAAATAAAATAAAAGTTTCCCAGTGAACCAAATACTCATCTGCATAAGTATCTTATGTCGGTTCCATAGGTATCTGACTTGGCTTTATACAACCGTGGCACTAACAACCCTACCCCAACCCACATCCGAGTGTGCATTAAAGGCTATCCAAATTTTTGTAAGCCTCAGATCACCTAAAAATACCTCTCAACAGAGGTATGATAGCTCAATTCTTCAAGCCCACACCTCTTCGGTTGCTTCAGTAGAGGTTATGTTCAAGAGCTTGCACCCCCTTTAGGTGCTTACCAAGATTAGGTGCTTCCCTTCAAAACACCACAATGAATTTAATTCACATGTCAGATTCATTCCTATAGGATGCAATCTATAACGAGATTTTCAAACCCATGGCTACATCATATGCTCATGTATATTTAAATAAAATCAATGACAACAAAAGTTTGATAAGTAAACAAAATACTTATCTGTATAACATCTCTCAACCAATATCTGGTCATTCCCTCTTCAGATCCTAACACCTCCTTGGGTGCTTAATGGAAGCTCTATCTTGTGGGCCTAACACCTCTTCCAGTGCTTACCAATGCTCAGGTGCTTCCTTTCTAGGAACCATAATAGATTAATTCACATGTTAGATTCATTTTCATAGGATTTATTTCTTAACAAGATTTTCCAAAATATTAGCTGAATCATTATACACATGTGTAATTATAGAAAAGAAACCAGGATTTTCCAAGTAATCCAATACTTATCTATATAGTATCTCTCAACCGAGATCCAATCAGCCCCCCTTCAGATCCAAACACCTCCTCAGGTGCTTAATGAAAGCTCTAGCTTAAGGGCCCAACACCTCCTCCAAGCGCTTACCAATGCTCAGGCGCTTCCTTTCTAGACATCATAATATCTAGGGGTTATTCTCTTCATGGATCCCCCACTCTCATGACAGTCCCCTTATGGCATGAATGTGTGCAGAAAGAAGTCTAACTGGATGTCTTACACCCTGGGCGTCCCCAGTGATGCATACCAGTGTCTAGCTGGAAGGGGGGAAGAAGCTATGTACCCAAGTACATCCTTCCAGAGGAGCCATGTACTCCCTGTACATTTTGTTATCATCTCACCTACGTTACATATAGACATGCAATTTACATCAGATGTCATTATTAAATTTCAATCATAGGTTTCCAAACCTATTCCAAACACATCCCTTCGAGAAGCTATGTACACCCCATACATCCCTCCGAGGAACCATGTACATCCAGTACATATTTTCATCATCTCACATGTGTTACATACAATCATGCAGTTCATATGAAATGTCATCATAAAAATAATTGCAATCATAGGTTTTCAAACCTATTCCAAAGATATCCCTCCGAGAAGCCATGTACACCCCGTACATCCTTCCGAGGAGCCATGTACACCCAATACATATTTTCATCATCTCACCTGCATTACATATAAGCATGCAGTTCATATGATATGTCATCATAAAAATAATTGCAATCATAGGTTTTCAAACCTATTCCAAAGATATTCCTCCAAGAAGCTATGTACACCTAGTACATCCTTCCAAGGAGCCATGTACACCCAATACATATTTTCATCATCTCACCTGCGTTACATACAAGCAAGCAGTTCATATGAGATGTCATCATAAAATAATTACAATCATAGGTTTTCAAACCTATTCCAAATATATCCCTCTGAGAATCTATATACACCCAATACATCCTTCCGAGGAGCCATGTACACCCAGTACATATTTTCATCATCTCACCCGCATTACATACAAGCATGCAGTTCATATGAGATGCCATCATAAAATAACTGCAATCATAGGTTTTCAAACCTATTCCAAAGATATCCCTTTGAGAAGCTATGTACACCTTGTATATCCTTCCGAGGAGCTATGTACACCCAATACATCCTTCCAAGGAGTTATGTATGCAAACACATCCTTCTGAGAAGCTATGTACTCCAAGGGCTTACTTTCACCATCTCAACTGCGTTACATACAACTATGCAGTTTACATGAGATGTCATCATAAAATTTTAATCATAGATTTTCAAATCTATTTTCATGCATAGATGATTTCCAAATATCAAGTGATCAATAACATTGATAGTCAAAATAAAAATATGAATTCCCAATTCCGCTTCCTGCAGAAAATCATATTTTTGCAACCATGAGGCCATCCTCATATTGTTTGGCTTTTGCAAGTGGGAGTACTCATCCCTTACTTACGCATGTTGCCCAAAACTTGGACATCCACATACAACATATCATCTTGACAAAAAATTTAATCAGTCAAACAATCATAGTTAGTCAACAAGAAACTTCAGTCATCAAGCAATGCAAGACAAGGATATCCATGGCTAGGATGATTCAAAACCATAAGAGGAGATCATAATCTCCCATAATCAACAGAAAAACTTGCAATCTGAAGTTTCAAAATCTGTTCTCAATCATGAGATCCTTCTCATGGCACATGGCAGCTTCTTGCCCTAGGTTTCATTGGGCACCACCATACTTCTCTGCTCAGGTCATTCTACCTGAGTCTTCAGGAAGTCCTTGTGTGTATTCCCATACACAAAAGGGTCATTTCCTCATGGAACTACAAGTTCACATGCATGCTTCCTCAGCCTATACATAGACTCAACTTTGGCTGCAAAATATTCTTCAGTGAACTTCCTGCAATACCATGAAAGTCTCACAAAGATCTTACATCTGTTAACTTTCTTGGAGCAGGCCAAATCATCATGGCCTCAATCTTTTCAGGGTCTACAGATATTCCTCTATCTAAGATAATGTGACCCAAATGATGAATTCCATCTTCATATAAGTCATAGTTGCTCAACCCTACATACAACTTATGCTTCCTGGGAAATTTCAAAGTCAGCCTCAAATGTTCCACATGTTCTTCCTCATTCTTAGAATAAATAGGAATGCCATCAAGGAAAACAAGAACAAACATGTCCATATACTTATCGAAAACATTATTCATGAGGCACATGAATGTAGCTTGTGCATTTGTGAAACCAAATGGTACCACTATAACTCATAAGAACCATACCTTGCCCTGAAGGTTGTCTGATCAAAATCTTCATCCTTGCTCCTTACCTGCTGGTCACCAGACCCCAAGTCAAGCCTGTAAAACACCTTTTCATATTCTCACTTGATCAAAGCAATCATCAATATTAGGAAAATGATGCTTGTTCTTGATAATGACCTTGTTCAATGGTATGAACCAATACACAATCCGAGTGTATCATCTTTCTCTTTCTCAAACCAATCTGGTGCTCCCCACGAAGACACACTTGGCTTGTTATACTTCTTTTTCCACAACTCTTGCAACTGCATTATCAGCTTTAGCAGTCTAGTGTACTCACCCTGTAGGGTGTCTTGGACACTGGTGCTTTACCTGGCACAAGTTCAATCATGGGATCAACTTCCCTCTTTGGAGGAAACCTTGGAGCTTAATTAGGAAAACATCCATGAATTCCTACAACACATGAAGATCCTCCATCCTAGGAGCTTCATTATTTGCTGCCTCCAAAACATGAGTTGCATACACTCTGCAACTCTTCCCATAGAACTTCTTCAGCTGCATTACTGAAGACTTCCTCCAAAAGATCACTTCTAGAATGTCTTTCACAACCTTTAGGTTTCTTCTTCATCCAAGCACTTCAAAGGTCTTGTTGTAACAATCAAGCCTTTTTCTCTCAGATTCCAACCAATCCATTCCAATGAGGACATCATAGGAAACAAGTGGTAGAACATTTAGATCTGCACGTGTGACTAACCCATCCATGACCAATGGAAATTTCATTACCACCCCATTGACTTTCTTCTGATTCCAATGGCTAGCTGAACTGACCATGATATTCTATGCTTTGACTTCTTCAAAGTGCACATATCACAAATCTAGGGGTGATATAGCTGTGAGAAGATTGAGGGTCAATCAAACAGAAACAATCTGCTCAGCAACACCATTATCAAAGTATGCAAGTGTCTTCCCTTGCTTCTTCATTTACCTATGGGGAAACCTTACAAGGTTCATTGACATGTTATTCCTGCAGATACACACAATTCATCACTATTGAAAACATTGAATTTATTATCTCCCATTGAATTTCTCAACAACACATTCTTTTGTTGGTCTGAACTCTCCCAATATTTCACGAGGTGATCAACTAGTTCTTCTTCTGTACCATCTTTTCTAAGATGATGTCATGTCCTGCTTCACAACAGTGAACATATTCCCCTGTCAATGGTCCAATTCTTTCTTTTCTCAAAGCATCCATCCTATGCTTCACAACCTGCATAGATACACCATCTAAATGTGCTTCAGTGCCATCTTCGTATGGTGTCCCTTCATCTATAACAGAATGATGTTATGGTTTATAGAAATTTTTGTGTACATTTATTTTTCTTCCTTCATCTTCTTATCATCTTCAACCGACTATCTCAGTGGGATGACAGGGGTCAAGGGGGAAGCGTCCTCGTTTTTTTTTGTAAATCATTGGATTTCATGCAATATGGCGCACACATCCATTGTCATTCTTCATCTTTATGGCCCCTGTAGAGCCCACTGGAAACCTGGTGAATTTCTCTGTTTCAGAGCAAATGTTTGGTTTTCCTTCGATCGGTGAAACTCGGCCAACGTATCGGCTGAAACTCCACAAGTTTTTCGATGTGTATCAACAAAAAATTACCGAACCCAGCAGACGTATCGGTATCTTTACTGATTTCCATCCGATTGGTGAAACTCACCAACTTCCTCGACGTATCAGAAAATATTCCTCCTTCACTCCCGACATGTCAACAAAATTTCGACTTTCCTTCCGATCGACCCTTCCACTGCATCGAAAACATTTCTAACTTTCATTTGATTAGTCCTTCTATCGTTGCAAAAATATTTTTGACTTTCACCTGATCGGTCCTTCCACCATTGCGGAAATATTTCTGACTTTCATCCAATCATTCCTTCCATCGTTGCAGCAATATTTTTGACTTTCACGCAATCGGTCCTTCTGGCGTTGCAGAAATAATTTCACTTTTCTTTTGATACAAGAACTTTCCATCCTGCCGCCATTGCGTAAATAATTTCACTTTCCACCCGACGCAGAAACTTGCCATCGTGCTGCCGTTGCAGAAAGAATTTCACTTTCCACCCAATGCGGAAACTTGCCATCCTGCCACCATTGCAGAAATAATTTCACTTTCCACTTGACGCAGAAATTTCCGACACATAGAAATGTTTATTCTTTGTTCTTCTTCGGTGAGAACTTTAAGTTCTACCTGCCACGTGTTGGGTCAATTCTCCTTATCCTGCCGCTATGCATTGGCTCCATCCTCAATGTCCACCTGCTGTTGCGGCTCTAATAATTTGATGCGCTCAGCCAATGTTGAGGCCAATTTCACCAATATTTTTTCGATTTCGTACTTAGAATTTTTTATTTTTGAAAAAATTTTCGTCGGCTCGACTTAGCCGATATGCATCAGCTCACATCTCGTCTATCCTTCCACCATTGCGGCCCCAACCCATGTCGGCTCTCCTCTAGTCAACCCAACTGCCACAACGTCTTGTCTCTTGGAAAACCATCCGCTATTATCGGCTTACTTCATCTTTCTCAACCGACAAGGAAGAATTTTCACACTTAGAAAATTTATGAATATTTTTCTTCGTCTGC
Source organism: Pseudotsuga menziesii (assembly GCA_001517045.1). Lineage (NCBI taxonomy): Eukaryota > Viridiplantae > Streptophyta > Pinopsida > Pinales > Pinaceae > Pseudotsuga > Pseudotsuga menziesii. The sequence continues at coordinate 30,939 of LPNX010091531.1, forward strand.
CTTCTTGTTGGCTCCATTCCTCTCATCTTGTCGACGCCTTCAACAATTTTTTTGTAAATTCCCTGAAATGCCTTGGCTGCATTCCCTATCGGCTCCTTCTTGCCAACACAGCCAATTATTTGGCTCATCTTTGGCTTTCTCAGTCACCACACAAAAGGAAGAAAGCTCAACACTTAGAAAAATTCATGATTTTTCTACCTGCCTGTTCTTCCTATTGAACACAGAGGCTAATTCTGCCTCTGTCATTTGTTCAACTTGTCCCATTGAGGCCCAATGCTGCAACACAGCTTTGATACCACACTTTCACGACCCCACCCCTCATACCGACGATGGAGAGGACGTGACCAACACACTGCTGTTGTCAAACTGGGAAATCTAGCCCCATGATCATAAACATAAAAATAAAATGTATTAATATAAAAGCATACACAGATGCATAATGCAATCTATAGCAGAAGAAAACACATTTATTTCATTCATGCATTCATCATGTTCATTTTAATTCATAACCAATTCATTGAAGAGACTAAATACACAAGAATACTTATCTGGAAAGAAGTTGGCCTGTAACTAGCTACGTCACTGCAACATTCCACCCAACCATAGGCCAACTTGCTCATAAACCTCTCAGCATCACTACCACCCCCTAGCTGGGCATGATTCCACAAGGAACTAGGGAAATAACAGGCTCACACATAGCCCAAAACCAAAACATCTACAGTTGGGTTTCACAGACTATCCATCCATGCCAACACACCGTTGGGTTTCACAGGATACTATGGAAACTAACCAGCAACACATGGGTTCCTTGGACTGATCCATCCAAGCCACACTTACATCAAGCACACAACCAACCCATTTAATCAAACACAATCATACACAACTGTTGGATATGAATAAAACGTTCCTGGGATCCAAAACGGAAATGGAAATTGGGGCAAACAACCCAGCATGAGGAAATACATTTTTAGGAAACGTTCTTGGGATTCACAGAGGTAAAAACGACCTCATCAAAACCTCAGACTACGGATCTATTCTCCCATCCGCTGGTAATTACCGAAAATGGGATTTGCAATTACAACCAACACAATAAAATGGGGAAAACATCCCTCTGACAGCAATCTAATTTTCTAGAGTCGTTTATGGCCCTAACATGGCCAAAACAAACTCAACAACACCCAAAATTCGTGGGTCTCTTCTCCCACTCACTTGAAACCTAAAAATGAGTTTCCCAGCATTGAGAAAATAAGAAAAATGCAGAAAAACATGGAGGAGAAGTCCCAGTTTTCTCATAGGGAAAAAAATGCTTCCTCAATCCCCAAAATCATGGCTTCTTCCTTCCAATCTACCCCAACAACACCCAAAACACATTCTGAGTGTGGGGAAGGGAAGAAAACGACAGCCAAACCGTGGAGGAGAGAGCTCTGTCTCTTCCTGCTACGTGAGGGAGCCAATACTTCATGAGGATGGGTGAGAAATGAAAGTCATGGTTGCATAATGGCTTAGGCATGCCTTCCCAAGATTTTACTTGCTCCATAAGTCAAAAACACACTTTCCAAAATGGGTGACCTCCCAAATTCGAATTTTACCTCCATGCCTTTCCCATCCTAAGGAGATAACTTCTTCAACCACTTTTAGATGACTGGGCACAAAAAGACAAATTGGGTAGTTGACAACTTCATGGGTTTTACGTTAGACATTTGGATTTTCCTCATAGGCTCAAGGTTGAATAATTCCCCATCCCTATTCCTTGTGAAATCATGCCCCCATCTTTTTAATGTTGCGGCATGTAGCTAGTTGTGGTATTTTTATTAATTTGCATTTTACATGATATCTCAAAACAGATTGTTCCTGGCTAGCACATAAACCGTCGGTGTCGATTTCAATCGCTGAAACATCAAACACTAAACCCATGGTTGGGCCTTTGCCTTGAGCTCCACACCATGTTTTAATACAATATTTAGATCATATGCAATTTAATACCATGTGGTCAAAACCGGGGTGTTACATGAAACAACTTGATTCCTCTATGGATGGTTTGATTCTCTCTAAACAGTTCTCATCAACATTCTTGGTCCAGAATCCATACTTGAAATAAATTTATTATATGAAAGACATGTCATCACAAATATTCTTACCCAAAGCTAAATAATCCTTATAGCAGCGAGGAAGGTTTTCACATGATTATATCATCTTTTACAAGTATTTATTAACCATTGGACAATATGATCTGATATATTCTCTATCTTATTTCCAATAGACTTCATCATCCTCGAATATTGGTAGGTCTCCATCAACACATATGGTTTCTTCTTCATACTAGTCAAAGTATTCTTCTATCACTGGTAGGATCCTCATAGATGCAACTTGAATTATTGATTTTCAATATTTATTCACTCAGAGCTTACCTTCCACAGGAGTGGAGGAAATTTCTATGATACCACGGTAATATCCTAGATCTAAATTATATATGAATATTTACTCTACTGCTGATATTATTTAAAAGTGAAATAAATTTTTTACAAGTTATTGAGAACTTTCTTCAACAAGGCCCAATACATGCAGTAATGAAAGGAAAACTATGAGTAGCAGAGGATTAGGGGATGAAACCAAAGGTAAGGTTTGTATACTAATGTTTCATATCCCTAAGCACCTGGATGTTGGTCCCTTTTAGGTTTTGGACATCAGCTATGTCAAAGTCTACTCCTAGGCTTCTTGGTGTCCCAACTGGTGCAAACTGAGATTGAACATTCAATTACAAGAATAAAAGTATTATGGAAGGATGAGATGATTTATAAGGCATTTTTTAGGCCACATATATCCATTAGAACAATTTTGGGACAATTTTGGATAGTCTGTAGGTGTTTAAGAAAAAAACTAGGAATTTGGCCTAGAGGAAGCCTATGTAGAGGAGGCCACTCAAATGTTGTATGACCCAAAAAATATTAATATGTTAGTTATTTTTGGTTTTGGGTTGAATTTATAACCTACAACAACCTACAAAATGAAAATTGATTTTACATATCACACATAGCATCAAAAACTGTAAAACTAGTCAAAGAGTGAGGGTAAGGAAATAACAAAGAATTTCGATGTTGTAATTTATCATACCTAAAAGTAATGATTATCAGTGGCTTATATGACATATATTATGCATAATCAAACTCATATATGCTTATCACAGCAATTAAATCACATTTAGTTCATAGAACTTACAAAATGGCCCATTAAATGGGCATTAAAAGACTTCTCTCATGAAAATTTAGCATTATGACTTTCTTGGACAAAGTTGTTACTGTAAAATGTAGATCAAAACATGAATAAGGAGGTGAGAATATCATAAGAATATTTTAGTAGTTGATGTTTCTCAATGGTTTCCAAGACTAAATAATGGAGTCTTGGAACTAACACCCAATACTGATTTGAGAGCATAAGAAAAGTCTCCTTCACTAGAGATAGACTTCCATGGATAGATGGTTGTAATAAGAGATTGAACTTGGTATTAAATGGCTGATCCTTGGCTCTCTGTGGTATTCATTGAAGAATGTAATAGAAGAGAAGAGAATGGAATCTCGGGGTGCATCACCCAAGCTGAATGGGGCACATCACTCAGACTAGAAGCTTAATTTCACTAAACACCAAAAAATTAATGATCAAAAACCATGAAATGGAGTTGGAATCATTCCTTTATATACTTGAGTGACTTGTTGATAAAGTAATCTACCTATTAAGCAAGTTACCCACTTTCAAACCCTAACCCTAATCCATGAATGCACCCTCCTTGAGGAAAATAACAAGTCTAGCCTTAAGATGTTGTTTCCCTACTTGCATCACTCAACTCAAAGTGGAAATTTGACCTCCTTAAGAAAAAATTTCCTTATTTATGAGTGATGATGTTTCCTTGCTTGCATACTTTCACCAAAATGGAAATTGTGCCTCCTTTACCAAAAGTTTCCTTCTTTGTATTTGATTGTTTTCCCTGTACTTTTCTTCTTTTAAAACTGCCTTGTTGTAACAAACCTCCATGGGGTCCTACCAAATCAATTGTGCATGCATATAAATAAATGTAGATCTGATAAAGAAGTTAAGAACATCTATTTTTTTTCTTTTTAGAAGTCATTGACAAAGTAGGTAAGGATATACAACATTAACGAATCGTAAACCAATCCACATACATCCATTGAAATAAACTATTCCATTTTCATGTGCAACATTAAAAATTGAAATAACTTTGAAATACATGTTCATATCGCTAGTCGTTTCTATTTGAGGATAAGGCCCAAGGTTGTTTTGTCATCACTCCTTTGTATTTGTTGTCTTTGGATTTCTAATCATGGTGGATCCACTAGTTTCCTTCCTACCATACCCTGACGGGTACTCTCCTTCCCCCAAGACCCCTAAGCTCGACGGGGTTGAAAATACATTTCTAGTAAAGGAAGTATGACGCCAGGCTACTGCTATGAGTCTCCCAACCTCACTCATTCTGTACTGAACCACACTCTTCCATAGTCCCCTCAGAGCCACCCAAGGGGTTCGGGCTCCAAACTATGGTACGACCGAAGAAGAAGAAGATGGGAGAACCAAATCCTCATTCCTTCCTTTTCTTTACCATTTATTAACCATTTTTTTTATTCCTGTGCATCCCATGCACCACTTTTAGTTAACTCTTTAGTTTACTTTAATTAATTAATTGATTTATTTTATTTACCAACCCACTTTTTAGTTATCTTTATTTCTCTAATTATTTTTGGATTAGTTAGGATTTCACTTTAGTTCAAGTTCGTTAATTTACTCTATTAATTAATTTCTTAATTTAGGTTTATTTTATTTTATTTATCCTTATTTATTTATCTGTCATTTATTTATTGGTTTATTTATTTATTTATTTTACTTAAAGTTCTTTATGATCAATTTATTATTTCCCTTAATAAATTAGATGTTTATTACCACTGCATTCTCGTCGGGATCAGAATTATCAAGGTGTTATGCTCCCAGCATGCCCTTCTAGTAATTCCCACATGTGGGGAGTTGTTTATGATGACCGAGCCAATGTTACCTTAGTTCGTCTACCCTGGGAAGAGCCAGGTGGTTCTTAGGGAATAAGTCTGAATCCCTATTGTGTGCCCCCAGTAATAATATTTGTGATTGACCGACTCGTGGACTACCCTCATGGCACATGCATCTGATGAGATGTATTTTTCCTCACTCTATTCAAACTTCATCGCACCGTCCAATTTTCTAGTCTTACAGGTATAAATTTTCATCCCATCACCAGATGTGGATCGATTGACAATCACAATCCCATCATCTACACATAAAACAGCTCGTGCATCGAATCTCATAAATAATATTTCAACTATAAAAAAAATATTAATCGACCTCAACTGTCGATGTTTATCGAATCATGCAGATTCCACACATTCCAGTGCATCAAATATATCACAATTCAATCATGCTATATACAAGACTAATATCACCTTCCATATGCATTGACTCAACTCGAGTGTTTACATACTGATGCTTTCTTGTGGTTCATGTACTACCTTTTCTGTCACACTCGATAGAACATCACAGTACATTCTACATAACTTTGTCAACAAAACATTATATAACTTTTAATCCTTGCTTGATACTTTACATGATTCTTCATTTCACAATCATAATATCAGTGCATTCACAATTGACCAAATGTCAACATCACTCTCATAGTCGTAATTTACTCATCAATATGTCAGATAATGCATATTAGGTTATACCTCATCATAATTTCATTTCTTCACACATGTCTAGGTCATCTGAAACCAGATTCCCTCAAAAATACGTCCTTACAATGTTTTTAGATCTCAAATAAATAAATGGCTCGGTCATTCATCATAGAATTCCCTCAAATAAATAGTTTATTCTAATCTCAAGAGCCAGGGTATAAACAAGGTGTTACATACACCCCCACTTTAAGAAACTTTGTCCTAAAGTTCTAGAATAAGTATGGAAATTATCTATGCATTTCCAATGCATCCTCCTAGGTTGCAGTTATTAGGACTATATCTATTTTTGATATTTTAGATCCCCATACATGAATCACCCAATGCTACTTTACCAAAAGACATCAACCATGTTAACTTAGTATCTAGTCGTCATTTTCATGTATACATAATCATTTCATTGATTTCATTTTCCGATCCTTACGTGGGCATTACATACCCCTCTCTTTACGAAACTTCATTGAAGTTAATTTTTATTGTATATTCAATGCTAGTTTCACTTTCTTTTCAGATTCAAGTTCTTCCTATTGTTCTCTTCTATTTTCATCAATATCCATGGTTATAAGCGTTAGCAATTATACCATCATTGATTTTATGTTCCAAGCGATAAGCTTCTAACACATTTTCTTAAATAGAATTTCATGTAATGTAAATCCAGTAATACTTTCAATAATTTCCAATACTAACCTAGATTTTTAACACCTCCTAGTCTCCCATTAGGATTTATGATATCCAAATGATCTAAAATATATATCGTATGAATAATCAATCAACTTTTAGTGCATCCAAAGGTATGTAAGAATTTAAATATATTTCTTTGTCCACTCTCCCAAGGAGAAAAGAGATACAATCCTCAATAAAATATATATTACAATTATGGAGTTCCAAATGAATAACGTTTGTTATATATTTAACAACCAATTCCTAAGTTAATCATCACTCTCATAAGGCTTCTTCCAAAGCCATAGATATTAATAAATTTGACTCTCAGATTTTGATATGATTCCAGCATGTGGAGATTTCGTGATTTAGACGATGGTATTAAATTTAGTTTCCTAGTCATATATTTAGTATCGTTAATTCCATGTCAAGGAGATCATCTTGTCCTTACCTTATTTTATTATTTCCATGGTCATATGACCATTTTGACATACTTTCCAAGTCACATTCTATGTGCGGTTATAGTTTCGCTAAATCTCAAATCAAAGACTAGTCGTCCTTGACGTTATGATTCACCATGTAAGGTGGTTAGCCTTATTTCATTCAAATCATCATGCATATTTTCATTATACTTCGTTTTACAAAATCCACCTTCCTTGAACCCTTTTCGGTAGGTGGCCATTTTTACAATTTCCACATTACCATGTCATGGTAAGGTCAACTTTGTAGTTTCTCAATTTTCATTAATGGCCTCATCAGGATGCAAATTAGCTCATTATCTTTAGCTCATCATACTAGTCACATCGATATGTGGTTTTCTAAATTTTGCTTTCATTTCACCCTATTGACTATGGGTTGAAGTATCGATAAAAAGATCCTTTGGTGGCTGGTGACTGAAAATTATCTTTTTCCTGTCACTTAACAAATTCTCCAAGTCCATCTATTTGTCATTGATCTTAATATGACTAAGCTCAGAAAACTTAGATGTTCCCCCCTTTATATGACTTTGTCTCGAAGTTAATATAAAACCTATCTTTTTTTTTGGTGTGTTGAACCCTACGGTAGGTATGCCAAGTTACATTTTCACTATTACCCTATTGTGGTAAATTATGTAGTTAACTCCTTATAGAACATCATTAATCGGGTATTGCATCCATATACATGGCACTTAGAATTCATATGCAAATAAGGTATCTTATAAAGGTTTCTTCTTAACCCGATAAATTATCGTACAAAACTATAGAAAACCAAGGTGTCATGTACAACTATCTACTTGTCACAATATTTTGATAGTTTTTATAGATGGTTTAGTGTAAAATGGTCCTTTAAAGAACCATAACTAATAGGTGAAGACGTATGTAGACTAAACATGTCATTTAGATGCCCTAGGAGTTCAATGATTTCATACATGTGATTTATTGATCTTAGTTAAATCTTCCTTGTTGTATTCCATTCATACCAAATCATATCTCTATGTTATTTTTATTCATAGTAGGGAATATATAACACCCTTACTATAAGGTGTGTAATGAACCTTTGTATATGAGTAATATTATACAAATAAGGATTATGTCTTATATTTTAGTATCATGTTGAAATATAGGACATTACTATAATCAATACTAAATATTTCCATATGTACCACAACTATCAAGTCCCTTTTGGTAAAAGCATGGCATACTTCATAACAATATAATTGCAGGTTAAATACCACATTCCTTTGAAATATAGAATAATAGAGTTGCTTCTCTATCTCACCATTGATGCCACCCAGTGATATATAACCCCCTTTATAATTCACAACCACCAACCAATGTAGGAACCTCTATGTTAATTTGTGATAATATATATATATATATATATATATATATATAAACTTTAATAATACCACATAGTATCCTAACCAGTAAATCAATTATAAAGTTTACAACACTTATCAATGTCCTAACACAAAAACATATTTTGAAATACATACAATATTACTTTATAACAACATTTAATAACTAAAGTATGAACACTATCCATTCTCTTAACATAGATCATATGAAAACCATAATTCTTATGAAAACTAAATTGTACTTTCTAATTTTAATAACAAAACAATTTGATTTGAATAACTTATTTTCCATTCATAAATGCAAATGTAATTACATTGCAACATTGAATTGCAATAAAATATATATTAATTGTGGACAAGTGGAAGTGTTGATTCGTGAATATCTTATTTGTGCCACGGGTGTTAAGGAGACCGAGGACCTTCCTTCATAGATTTCTCATGAGACACTCGAACAAAACAAGATTTTGAAGGATAGTCCGCATAGCCATTTGACTTCAGCTTTCCGATGGATCAAAACTTATTCAAATTGGGCCATTTTCGCAATATGTAAAACTCAAAGATATTATTGATAAATAACGTAATTAAATTTCCCCTCAAACAATCAAAATTTGATGCCCATGAAAGACTTCCTTTGTGAGCAAAAGATATTTATGAATATCAACCTAGGTTCCTCATATTACAATATAAATTTGCCAAAACATTTGGGATAGGAGTGACACATGACCTGTGTAACTGCACCATTAGATACTAAGGTCTTGTATGTGAAGAGATGAAATAAAGTCGACGAGATTCGAAACCATGTCCACTCATAAGCAATTAAAAATTACCAAAATCTATTTCTAACCCTATAGCACACAAATGTTGAATTCGCGTAGATGATTTTTCATCAAATGCAATCTTAAGGACGTCGATATCCAATATCTCATAAAATAGAACACTGACGTGGTTTAATAGCAATTAATTTACTAATTACTAACGATAGATTGTTAAAATTTGAAACTCGAGAAGAATATAACTTTGGGGTATCACAGCTTTTCCAAAGAGATAATTTGATTTATACAAGGTCGGACATTAATTGTTTGCTACAATCGCTTCAATTTCTGAGAAGACTTAACGCCATTCTATCTGTCATATGAAAGATGGAAATCACGCCTATAAAACTAGCATTCCATAGTGTAACTATTAAACCAAATCTTGATTTTCTAAAGTAACCCCTCATAGCCCACTATGTCATCTGTTGCAAAATTGAAAGGTAAATTTACACGTTGCCCCCCCCATAGTCTTTTAAAATGTCCAGCCCTCCAACAATCCACATGGTCACATGGAAAAATATGAGGCCATCCGCTCTAGATAATAATAAAACAATCCTAGGAAAGAAATGTCACTGTTGTTTTTTGTAAATTACAATCCGCTCGTCCCTCCTTCCAGGGCCAAAACTGGAAGCCCTCTGGCCATGGGATTCGATCCCCATACCTTGCAAGACAACAAAAAAATAAAATAGAAAACCCTCTGTCAAAGAGCAGATGGATATGTGTTCATCCTCCACTTATGGAGATCGAAAAAAGCCTGTGTGAAACAAAAATAATGTTGGAGAGGTCAACAATTTATTTTTGAATCATGTTAGCTCTATAGCAGAAATGAACAAGCAGACTATAGAATACAAGTCGCATGAAGGATTCACAATCCTTGAATTTTTTTCTCAAAGAAATGGGCTTCCATGAGATTCTCTTCTAAGTAAACATAGATGATTTAATGGATATTTGGGTAGTAATATATATATTATTGATCCCTTGGATATTTGATCTACATTGATCATATTCAAATCAAAATATCTAGTATGTGACTATGTATGGAATTTTTTTTTTACCGATCTTTAATCACATCTAACTACACCCTATACCAAGATGAAATACTCTAGATCCTTAAATCAAATCTAACCTTAATTTTATTTTAAACCAGTATATTTTAGATTTATATATCAGATCTAACTACAAAATTAAAGGAATCATATCGACAATCATACGACGATGTGTAAGGTCTAAGCATTTGAAGCTTGCTCTGATACCATGTGTAAGGACTCTTCACGGGGTCCTACCAAATCAGCTATGCATGTATATAAATAAATATCGATCTGATAAAGAAATTAAGAACATCTATATTTTTTCCTTTTTTGAAGTAGTTACAAAATAGGTAAGGATATACGACATGAACGAATCGTAAACCAATCCACATGCATTTATTGAATTAAACTATTTCATTTTCATGTGTAACATTTAACAAAGTCAAACAATTTTGGAATACCTGTTCATATCGCTAGTCGTTGTCATTCAAGGACGATGTCAAAGGTTGTTTGTCATCACTCTGCTGCAATTGTTGTCACTGGATTTCCAATCATGCCAAATCCGTCGGTTTCCTACCAACCATACCCTAATGGGTACTCTCCTTCCATAGGGACCCCTGAGCTCAGCGAGGCTGAAAATACCTTGCTAGAAATGGAAGTACGATTCCATGGTGCTATTGGGAGGCTCTTAACCTCACTCGCGTAGTACTGAACCAGACCCTTCCACGATCGTCTCAGAGCCACCCAAAGGGTTTAGGCTCCAAACTATGGAAGGATCAAAGAAGAAGAAGAAAATGTTGGAACTAGATCCTCTTTCCTTCCTTTTCTTTACCTTTTATTAACCATTTTGTTCATTTCCATGCATCCCATGCACCACTTTCAGTTAACTCTTTAGTTTACTTTAATTAATTAATTGATTTATTTTATTTACCAACCCACTTTTTAGTTACATTTAGTTCAATGATTCTTTAATGGTTAGTTACAATTTCACTTTAGCACAAGTTCCTTAATTTACTCTGTTAACTAATTTCTTAATTTACCTTTGTTTCAGTTTATTTATCCTTATTTTTTTATTTATTGGCTTATTTATTTATTATCTATTTACTAAAACTTCTTTATGATCAATTTATTATTTCCCTTAATTAAATTAGATGTTGATTACCTTTGCATTCTCGTTGCGACCATAATGATCAAGGTGCTATGCTCCCAGCATATCACCTTGATAAAACAACCCATGCATCAAATCTCATAAATAAGATTTGAACTATAACAAAAACGTCAATCGACCTCAACTGTTAAGGTTTCCTGACTCATCCAGAGTCCATGCATGCCACTTCATCAAACATATCACAATTCAACCGTGCTATCTACAAGACTAATATCACCTTCCATAGTCGTCGACTTAACTCGAGTCTTTGCATACTAATGATTTCTTGCGGTTCATGTACCTGTCTTTCCTATCACACTCCACAAACCGTCAAATTACATGCTACATAACTTTGTCAATAAAACATTATACAACTTTTAATCCTTGCTTGATACTTCACATGATTCTTCATTTCCCAATCATAATATCAGTGCATTCACAATTGACCAAATCTCAACATCATTCTCATAGTCATAATTTACTCATCAATATGTCAGATAATCTGTCTTAGGTTATACCTCATCAAAATTTCATTGCTTCACACATGTCTAGGTCATCTGAAATCGGATTTCCTAAAAAATATGTCCTTACAACGGTTTTAGATCTCAAATAAATAAATGGCCAAATATGATTCACCATATAATTCCCTCAAATAATAGTTTATCCTAATCTAAAGAATTAGGGTAAAAACATGGTGTTACACTGCTTTTGATAGTTTCAATCTCTTTTGGCATATTGCTTTTGCTATAGTTTCTATATTTTTGTCTTGTGTTCCTTTTAGCAAATATTTTGTTTGCTCTAGGTTTCCATTTCTGAATTCCAACTCATGGTACCCTTGGACCTATGCATCCTCTTGGTCACCTAGGACAATTATGACTCATTTCCACTTTAATTAGTTTTCATAATAATTAATTGCATACAAAAATGAAATTTGGAATTTTAACCTATTACATGCCTCCATTGTATTAATTAATTAAAAATTCCCTAGGCATACTTTAATTAATTCAATTTTAACCCCTAAGCACTTGACAAGGTAAATACTTTCAATGTCCTTCCAGGAGGGAACATTACATATCAAAACACATGCCAATAGATTTCTCCACCATCAACATCTTTGGAGGAAACTATTCTTGTATAAGTTCATTCCTAATGATGTGACAGTCTAAAAGTAGGCTCTTTGCTTCTCTTTATGAAACACATTTATTCACCACAACTCAACTAGGACCTCTGATACCAAATGTCGGGAAAACAATTTAGCAACAAATTAACTCAAACAAATATCAAGCAAGGAATGATTGGGAGATACCACTTAATTAGAAAATGCTAAAGGGACACTTATACTTAATCAATCTATTCTTATGTGTTTTTGTATTGTTCTGTTGGTCACTTTATATAACTTTAGATTACCGTACCAATATTTCATATTTAGTTCAACCAAATCCACAATTATCTCCAACAATATTTCCATGAATCTTCCAACTTGATCTTATGAGGCCCTCACCCACAATTTCTCTCCTTGTCCTCATCTTTGAATCATATGTGAACTTTTATGCACATTATTCCTCATAAATATATTACACTGTATTTATTAAATATTGCAAATAAGAGTTAATCCTTCAATTTAGTTGCTATAGTTTTACTTTCATCGTTAAAATTTTCCCTATTTTGACCCCAAAATGTAAGTTTGTATGTAACGATGAAATGAATAGAAGCTAGACATAAATGATCTAGGATGACGAAAGATATTGTAATATGCATATTTGTATATAATATAAAGATCCTTGACAACTACAAATTAAGAAGAACATATAAGAGATGGGGGGCTATGATCCAACAAGTGGAGGAAGAGAAAGATATCCAAGGGGGGATGTGCCTAGTGAACTATTAATTGAATCCTTAGCCTTACCTGCAAACGTTAATTAGAAATATACCCTAAAGGAACCAAACCTTTTTTTATGAGAGTGGCTTAATTAGACTTGCTATATACATTATCCTAAGCTCGAATTAAAGGGTGAAAAGTGAGCTCTGCATGAGTTCCGCATGGAAAGTTGAGAACATGCAACAAAAAAAAGTTGGGTATCAAATTTTAACCATCATTCTTGCAATCATTTTCAATATCGTTATGTTGGTATTACAAAGGAGAAAATAAAGGAAACTTTATCTTCCCTACCTACTAATGCTAGTTTCCATGGGAAAATGATGCTATTGGATGCGATACCAAGTTATGGGAGGAAACTTGGCCTATAGTTGAGAATCTCTTGTGTCCCAATAATGAGATTCCCTAGCAAGTCTTTATCGGATAATTGGAAGGAAATTGGGATAAATCGAGGGATTGCATGTAGGAAAGGGGGTCTCATTTCTTATGTTGTGCAAGTTAAGGAGGAAGAGTGCTATTTGATTGAGATATATTTAGAGGGTGTTTTTGTAGCAAATATTTGTCTAGGTTGCGTGTTGAGTAGAATTTTGTAGAAGATTCACCCTGGTGGAATGATAGCCTCAAATCAAGGGTGGCCTCTATCATAGAAAGAATAAGTGAGACAACATACCCAAGGATGGAAATAATGTCCTTTGCTTGTATTGAATTGAAGGAATATATCTCTTAGAAGATTATGCCCTAAATAATTTTGCAATGAATTGAGGTGTTTATATTTATATTCTATATGTATTTATTTTACTATGTATGCAAATATGTTTATGTTGATTCAATAGCCATAATTATGAATCAAATCATGGCAGGAATGCATACCTATTTTGAGATGGAAAATAGTTAATTTGGCTCATAGGTTTACTTTTGTTGTTGAAAGTTTTATAGCGAGTCAATGAAAATCAAACTCTGTATAGAAATAATATTATTGACGCACTTTTAACAGTTTCTTTTAAAAAGCTAGGTTATAAAGACGCAATAGATACTACCGACATTCCCTCTATTATGTAAAGGAAAATGATGACAAGGTTTCAAGCTTTCCTTTCAGGCATCTAAGTTTTCAAAAAGTAATCTAGAAAACAAATTCATGAAAAACCAATATCATAAATAAAGAATAATCACAACAAAAACAATGCATATAAATAATAATTACAAAATAGAAAAAGAAAAAAAAATACACAAGAAACTCTACATGTAATGCCAAGTTAAACTCATCAAATGTGTTTGAAATATTGTTACTTTGATGCTCTCAAGTCTCTAACTTTTAATTTCTACTATTAAAGCTCTCTAGATTCTTAGATTTCAATGCTATATTACCTTCCCAGTTCTTAAATCAAAATATAGTGCCCATTCTCTTAACAAAGTCTCACACTGAATCTATACATACTCTTAAATTAAATTTATGTACCCTTTTATATAAATACATATAGTAAAAACGGTATTTCATGAATTTATAACACTACTTTTTTCTTTAATGTAAGTTTACACATTTAAAATAATATTTAATTTTTAATTATTTTTTTCAATTTATTATTACATATGTTTAATAATATTTTGAATAGAAAATAAAATTATATACATATATGAACAAGTTACTATGAAATTAAAATGAATACAAAATGCAATACATCAAACTTGTAACTATCATTTGAATTAAAATTTTGAGATGCATTGACCATAATGTGTTTGTACGAAAGACGGTTTTAATACTTGATTTGACCAAGTTATGTTCACATGTAATGATCGTGTTTAATGTCTATGTAGACTAATTAGCTAATGTCGGCAGCTTATTAAATTAAGTTATATTTGTTATCTTAAGTTGGGCATAAGGTAATGAGGGACGCATCTTTTTATAACATATCTAGTGTAGAGTATATGTTATGGTGGATGATTACTTATTATGAATGATAGTATTTTAATTTCATCTAAAATTATCTTTGTTGATATATGAGGAATTTGTTAGCTTAGTTGCAATGAGCTTATTAATATTTTTATAATTGAACTAATGTATGACTAAGTGGAAGCTAATTATGGTTTATTTTGACATGTTAGATGCAATTGACATGAAGATAAACATCTATTAACTTGCATGGATATTTTGAGATACCTACACAATTAATCTATATTTTGGGTAAAAAGTGAAATGTATAAATTGAATAGCCTTATTTATTGAAATTCATTATCGATCCCTTTCAAATCTAACATAACTCATATCATTAAGAGACATGAGATGGGTGTTGGGAAAGGAACAATTGTCTCTCTTACAAAGGGTTGTAAACACATAATTAAACAATTAGAAAATTCACACACAATAAATTGGTTTGATTAACAAATAAAAATTAGTTATACATTATTGAGGATTTATTAGCACTTTATATGTTATCACCCTTGAATTTGTGAATCTTTGCAACAATGGGTAGTGTGTCTACAATGGGGTGAATCAGCTAAAAAAAAACATTAGAATATAATATTATAATTATGTATTGAGAAAAAATGGATTAGAGTGAATCATTCAACTAAATGGTTACCTCTATGGTGGTACTGAGGGAAGATCAGTGATATACTTATTTTGGGCTAACAAGGATGGTGATAACAACTACAAATTTATGTATGCATGCATGCATGTATGTATGTATTAACAATATATATATTCTTCAAGAAAAAATAATGTAACAAAATTACTTAATTAATTATAAATTCAAAACCGTGACATATCATAGTACTTACCTCTTTCAAAACTCCAGCATGGTAAATATCTCCTAAAGGACCATGGAAAATCTAGCCACAAAACATGCATGGATATGTATACACATTTGTCCATTGCTATATGACAGTATTTTCGTGCTATTAGATGGTGGTATACCCTGGTTCTTGACCACAAAGTTATAGTCTTTCCTGAACAAGAAATGATGGCCCTACCCTTATAGCAGATGATGGTCCTAACATTTCAATTCCCTCATTAATTTTTCCATGTCAATGTCAACTAGAGTAATGCTACATATATTTGTGGAATAATTTGAGTTGTGGGATGAAATTATGTATGATGAAGCTCATTGTCAAATCTTACAATAAAACGCCAAAATTGAGAGAAGAAGCTAAACAAACAAGAGATCATAACAATTTATTTATGCATTATCATTAGGAAGTAGAATTTTATGGGTTTATAAATGATCCATATATTTTTATTTCATGATGCTTGCAATACCTAAAGTATTCATTCCATGCAACTCAAGGGGTGAAAGAAATAATAATGAATGCACATGTACACAACTCAAAGGACAAGAGATTCAACTAACTAAAAAAACCCTACTTAATTCACTAAGAAATGTACTCTGATGGTGAACAGGTGCACCTTCATGAAGTAAAATTTCAATTGAGAGGGCATGCATGTGTCATATATGTTCCTCTTGGTTAGGATCAAAATCATGCCCTCTTTCCTCCTAGTTAAGAAATTTATCTAGGGAGAGATAAAAGGTTGTAATTGATATCCATCAATGTTAAGTGTTGATCTACAAAAAGTGGTGGAGTTCTATAATATACCTAAAGTATATATCATTTATATACTAATATGTAAATATTTAAGTTATAAAATTAATAATTTAGGATAATATTCTATATTTACTTTTGTATATTTACTTTTGTAATTAATGATGGTTGTATATTTTTCTGAAAGGTTATGACTTATCATATTTTACGTGTATTTATATACACATCCATTGTATCACATAACATAAATTATCAATGACATTAAATATGTATTCCTCCATGATTTATATAGATTTATTATTACGCTAATGGATTCTAGTGTGAAGTAGCCCATTGGTTCACTTCATGTGGTATCAGAGCGGTTTTACCGTTGACCTGTGGTCAAATAATTTCTTTCTAGTGGAATAAAGGAAAAAAAAATCTACAAGATCTTAGTTCCATTCAACTACTAAATATTTGAGGAATTAAAGGAAGCTCCTCGTGGGAGAGAAGAGTGAAATAAGAAAAAAGAAAAGGAATAAAAACAAAGTAAAAAAAAATTGAAAGAAGAAAAGAATAACAAACTAAAAAGGAAAAAATATATGTATAAAACTAGCTCATGGTTTTATAAAACCAACCCATTGAGTTCACCTCACATGGTGGTTTTATAAATCCAATTGGTTTTATCATATATAAACTTTATCTGTGGGTAATTGGAGAAGTGTAACGAATGTTCAAACATATTGGGTTCTCACATCTCAATATTGAAAAAGTAAGTAAAGAAGAAATATGTAACAAATATAAAATAAAACATTAATTAAATTAGTTAAGTATTACATGAAAGGGTGTAACCTTTCATTTTACACGCTTAAGGATATAAAGGCAAGCTTCATTTGTAATTGTTATCATCATCTAATATATTATTCCTATTTTATTATTAAACATGATAGTGTGATACGATTATTGAGAGTCCAACCAGATACGGTTGCTCCAAAATATCATTTCATAATGTGTGAAATTAATAAATTATTGGATGAAGTAATATAATATCAAAAGAGAAAAAAAATTACAAGTTAGGATTGACTATGAGAAACATTGTAATGGTTTAATTCAAGAAGAAAATTATTTCTTTAAAAATCATATTAAAAAATTGACTACTCATATCAATGAATTTAAAAATGAGAAACAATGTAATCAACAAATAGTTCAAGGTTTCAAAAGAAACTTCAACAAGAAATTATCAGAAAAAAATGAAGAAAGTTCCCTGCTAAGGAACCTTAATAAGAAGTTACTTGAACAAATAAAAATGTTAAGAGATGTGAATCCATAAAACATACAACTTGAGAACAAAGATGACAAGTCAAACGTGTCAAATCAATGCGATCAAGAATCTCAAGACGATAAGAAGACCAATGAAGCATATGTCAAGATTTTTTCAGATAAAGAAAAATAAATTAATCATTTGAAGATCCATAATCAAATCTTATTGAAAGAAGTAAAACAACTAAAACATCAGGTAAAAGCATTTCTAAAATTAGACAAAGAGACATCTATGGATGCAATAAAATCATGAAATTCTTGATAAGTTGAGATAAAAGATAAAGACACCTTCATGAATTCAATTGAATCAAAAGATATGATAGAATTCGAACCTATAAACAAAGAGACCTCAACATAATATATCGTACCTGTTATTCACAATGTCATGATGCATAAAATTTGATTGCACAAAGAGAACCTGGATTTTCATGGGGGCAACAATACAACGACAAGTCAACCATAACAATTTTAGTTAGGGTTTAACTTCCATTATCCACTACTAATTATTCATACCATTCAATACAGGAATGTCGAATTTCAGTATGTCAAATCAAGTTCACCATGAACCATTTAAATAAAAATTCATGAAGAATCAACATCGTTGGCAAGGGGTTTTGGACAAGTCTATTGTGCAGCATCACGGATGTTGCGCAAGATCAGAAGACACCGTGCAAGTGAAAGATGGCGCACAAGGAGGAAAATAGACTATTTTGAATATTTTATGTCACTTTTTGTACTTCTGGACCATATTTTGTGGATATTGGTCATTAGTTAGTACAATCAGTTAGGAGTTAGTTAGAAGTGGACCATGAATGTAAAGGTGCAAGCCTATAAATAGAAGAAGAATTGTGAATTTAAGGATAAGGAGATAGTTCTTGTTCATGATAGAAAATCCTAGGCTGAGAATTGAATTGCTATCTATTTTGGATCTATGATTGATTGCACATAAGAATATGATTAGATGGGGGTTGATTTGAATACTGTTATCTATTTGTCTCTTCCTATCTTTTATTTCTCTTTATGCAATCCAATGGTGAGAATGTATGACATGGCTCTATGATGCAATGTTTACTACTTATGAATGATGTTATCCTCTTAGATCTGTTTGTGTGACAATATGGGTATTTCTGTTATATGATGTGATTACTTTTGTTATGAATGAATGATGTGTTCTATTGAAGAGTGATGATGAATGGTTCTATGACTGATTACGCAACTGGCCAGATCTGATAGATAAGTTGACATTAGAGGAAATTTCAACTCAAAATGGGCCTCCTAAAATGAACTAATAAAATAATAGTTAAAATAATATTTATTAATTTTGGAGGAAGAAAAGAAAAAAACNAGTATTTCTTGTTTTTGGGGTAGAGGGGTCCGTCAAAAGTATGCCGAGTGGGTACTCGTTGGATGCGTAATTTAATTCCGCATCCAACGAGCTCCCCCGATCGAAATTTGAGTAAAAACACAAGGAGATATGTCAAAAATACAAACAAAAAAAGTAGTTTTTTTTTTATGATACCTATCCCCAAATTTATATTAAAAAAGTGTTTAAGACCTATATGGTATTTCAAATTTAAAGCAATTTCATTGGCTAACACATGATGACATGGAATTTGAATAAAAGTTAAAAGGCCCATTTTGAGTTGAAATTTCCTCTAATGTGAATTGTCGATTCCCATAGTCCTCTTCTATTCTGCGGAAACTTGGTTTTGTCATCCCTCCCTCGAACATCTCGAGTGAGATTTCATCCACTTCGTGGGTGTTGCTGGATAGGGAAAACCTGTCTGGGATGGTGCTCAAGGAGATCATGGCGAGTCGAGTGTCGAAAGGGTGGGAACCCCTGTCGACTGGGTTTTATTGGTTGGGGTTGCGCCAACAAATGGTTCCATTTTTGGGACCTTGTTGCAACTGAGAGGAGGATATGTGGCATTCGACACGACTGGAAATTCACGATTGGTTTGACCAAAAGCTACGAGAATTTGCTGAAGCAGAAAATCAGAACCCTGGACTGACGATGGACAAGTGGTTGGTGAGATACATACATAATGGTCCTCATGAGTACTTTTTCTGTGAGTTTCCCATCATACTATACAAGTGGTTGGCACAATTCACTTACAAGAAGACAAATCTTCAAGGAGGAGAGCCAACATCTTGGACCCCTGAATTGATCAGGAACTGCAAGAAATTGATAACAAAGCATCGCTAGCTGTTGAGGTCTGGCTGGATAGTACCCTAGAAGTATATATCATTGAGTTTGTAGTCGACACTACCAAGTCCTACAGCGAAGTAGAAAGGGAATTTTTCAACAAACCTAGAGGTAGGTTCTTGTTGTCTCTACAATTGTCAATTAAAATGATTGTCTGCGAAAAGGGTATACTAAATATGCACCTCGAGTAGTAGAACTCTGGTGTGCGGAGGTGGCGGATACGACGACAAAATGGGGGAGATGAATGGGAAGATAAGGGGTAGATGGGTGCAAGTTTAGACGAGACTCTGAGGGAAGTCGGGGAAGAAAGTGGTTTTACGAGGGGAGGAGCAAGGTTTCAACAAGAGAAGAGGAAGAGGATAGGAGAAGGTCCTACTATGATAGAAATGCAAGACCATGAAGGAAGACCACACGGGACAAAGCGACCCTACAATGATGAAGGGGACGACTAGACCAAGACTACACCCAGAATAGTGATAAGATTAAACCCCGGTAGCAATGTACCCACACCTCCATGCACTACTCCAAATTCAGAAAGAAACACAAGTTCCACATCAACTCGCCCGACATTCCAGCAACATTCTACTGGTAGGTCAGCATCTGCAGGAAGAAATATCAACATGGAGGGTGATGATACGAAATTACCTTTGTTTCATGGGAACAAGATTGACGATCCCAAACAATATTGGTTTCTATGTGAAGCAATGTGCACAGTCAGGAAAACTACTGATGTTGATGTCAAGAAAGGCCAATTGGCGACTACTCTTCAAGGTCATCTGCTGGATTGGTGAATGAAATTCATACAAGTTCCTATGGGGACACCTGTAAAAAAATTGGATGAAGCCATGAAGGGACTAATGGAGGAATTCAAAAATCCCAAATATGAAGCACAGTATATTACTAAGTTAAAAGAGATTAAGTAGTTTCCTAATGAGAATGTTTGGGACTTCAATCAAAGATTTAAGACACTGATGTCGAGGGTCAGTTTCGATATGATCGATGTTTAGCATAAATAATGTTTTATCGCAGAATTGGTACCTCATATCCATTAACCACTGATACACTAGAAGATCGTGACACAGAGCGAGGCTCTAGAGATCACAATGAAGTTAGAAGCTTCACCTATTGGGGAGAATGCAGTGGTATGAACCAAATTTAGGCACAGTTGGTGAACTTGATGCCGTAGTTGCAAGAAATTAAGAAGGGGGAAGAGAATCGTGAAGATATTTGGTGCACTCGTTGTCGCACAGATGGACACACTAAAGATGCTTTCCCTAACTTCCAGAATTATCTGCTATCTGGGGCATCGAACCCACTGAGTTGCGGCAGCATCCCATGGTGTCACATATGTCAATTCTATGGGCACCGACATGAATAATGTAGCTACATGCAGAAGATGGTGTCAAAGCTAGCCAACATATATTGTTCATTTTTTTGATTGATGGGGCATGCAGATAAAGACGGTCGTGCATATGATATGCTTCAAGAAAGGACATATGATTCAAACTTTATTAAGGAAAAATATCATCGCGCAATAAAACAACCACAACCGCAGCCTTAGGTGGTAAACTCTTGACCTCAACCGTAGTATACAACACCGTTGTAGATGCAATTTATACCATTGAAGCCGTAATCGCAGTTTGAACCACAGCCACAATTCGCATCACAGCCACAGTATAATCAAATGGAGAAGCCTTAGCCACATTCATAGTATGTCCAAGCAGTGCACTATGTTCAGCAGCAGCCGAATCCCCTGCCACAGCAGATGGCTCAGCTGCAATACCAACAGAAAGGAGGATTTCACGGAGGATTCCAAGGAAGAGGAGGAGGATTTAGAAGAGGAGGAGAACAAGGTCGCGGATCTATACAACATTATAATTATGGGTTATTTGGACATTACCAGAGAGACTTCCCACACTTGCAGTGTTCATGTACGTACTGTATTGCAATTGATCATACTTTTGAGAACTGGGCCTAGCTAATTGCAAGATGGAAAGTAGGGGACACTCCTCAACTTTATAATTAGAATTAGTTGCAGAATCAAAATTAGCTACAAAACAAGAACCAGCTACAGTACCAAGCCCAAAATCAATTTCCACTTCATAATAAGACTGGGAGTTAACCCATAAACCCTTCGTCGAACCAGAATCCACCGCTGACTTGGAATCCACCAATGAACGAGAATCAAGGGCCGACAATTACGACGATCTCTGCAAAGAACAGGACAGAGAATGTTGACATTTCCATCGTCACCCGGGGAGGTACGACGACTGGAGAGGATAGGCCCCACCCATGGATTCTAATGGTTTGGAAACATAGTGATTTGAAACCCAATAACTAAATTGTACAGGAGATTTGACAAATAAACAATGATTGAATCAATTTATCTAGCTCCACTCTCCTTGATTGTTCTAAGGATATGCATTCATGGTTATCATCACTGGAGAAGGATGTGTATCGAAATGGCTTTCAAAAGAAGTAAAGAAACTGAATGGAATTAGATCTAACTTAACTTCCACAACTATATGCAAACTAAGTAGTGTCCAATTACAGGTGATAGTAAACATTGTGATTTATTCCATAAGAAAATGACTTTAATAGAAAAGGATATTATGAACAACTAACCTATTAATTAAGAAACAAAACTCTTTTAGTAATTACTTGAAAGTTAAAGGTATACTTTTCTTATACGAAACATGTGTGAGGAAAATATGACTCAGAAACAAGTAGAAAACTTAATAAAAGAAGCAAGTAGAAAATTTAATAGAGATGTCGTCTCTAACTCCTATTCTATGAAACTTTTCAGTATCCACACAGTGAAGAAAACAGGTCCTATGCTATGATCAATTTACAAAGTACTGGTGTGTTTCTCTAGAAATTAACATGTTTAATCCTAGATTCACTATACACAAAGATAAATTAGACTAAGCTAGAGATATAATTACCAAACGTTACAACAATAGTGAATGAACAAGAATCAGAAACAAAAGAGACAAAACAAAACACAATTCAACACATACTAAGGTTGAAAGGAAGTGAATGATCAGGATGGAACTTAATATATACTTTAAATGATCTATACTAATGTCCTAATTATAGATATAACCATTGTCTAATTACAAACATAACATAATTCAAAAGACGAAGAAACAAAACTTTAATCAGGTTTAAGACAGAATGGGAAATATTAAAGGTTGGATGAAGGGCTGAATGGCAGACTGAACGGAAGGTCTGAATAACAGTCTGTATGAGGAAAAGGATGGAATTTAGGAAATAAATGTCCTAGACGATCTAAATATCAGCTGATTTCGTGCACATGAGAATAAGATGCATAAAGGACAGTAATGGATCCTATTCAGTAATTGAAGTAACATGGAATGACTTAAGGCTAATTCATGATTATAGAGAAACTATTGTCTATTGCATTATGAAATAACTAAGGTATAACCAAAGTATATCTACAGAAAAATTAGAATTAACAGAACTAAACCTACTGTAAACTGAATCTGAGATATGAAAGCAATCCAACTCTATATAATTACCAATATCCAACTAAACCAAAAGATGGAAGAAAGACTGGAAAGGAAACTAGAGATAAACTATGTGCGCAATTGGTTACTTTAATTCAAGAAATAGAAACTATACTAACAACACAACATTACTCATAATGGAATATATGCTACAGGAAACAAAGAAATGAAAATTTTCAAATAACAGGAAACCAATTTGCATAAATAAAAGAGTAATAGAAACTACTTATTTGCGAGAAAGGAGATAACAAGAACACACACAGGAATGGAAACCGTTGGTTGTTGACGATCCCTCTCAGTAATCAGGGTGGAGTGTTAATTAATCACTCATAGGAACAAGAACATGTATACACAGTGAAAATAGAACTTATATTAACATGCAGAACAGAGTTTTTACAGAGCTTCCCTTCTAATGTCGATTGACAGATTACAAACTAGCTAACTCCTTCTCTCGCTTGGAGGCGACTATATATAATGTTTATAAGGATGAGCGGCTCAACCCTTTCAGTGTTCGATCGCTCCTAAAATAGTTGATATTTATTGCAAACAAACAACCACACAACAATGTGCAACCTTCCTCCTGTTCTCTCGTGCGTCGGTTCTCCTCACGCATCCTGTGACATATAGATTCTTATGGACGTGGCCTTGGATTATGGTGTCGAACAGAGAAAGAAGGATGACAAGCCTTCTTAGAGTGAGGACCATCATAACATTGACCACGCAGAAAACAGAACACCTGAAGACCGTTTTGTATTTTAATCACTAGGGATATGTCGACTAACAGCGCACGGGCTAATCGGGACACTGAATGGCAAGTTGGATATGCTATGTGCAAATCTAGCGTGAATGCGTGCCCAATGTTAGCTCGTGTAAAGACTATGACCTGCAAAAAAAATTCATATATCAAACATATTTCCAATTATAATGGAATTGCTTAGTAAAATCATGAAATAATAGAAATAACCCAAGACTTGCATAAATTCCAAATTTGTTCATACCTGGGGTTGTATGACAAGAAATATGTCAAAAAGGTGACAAATTAGATTCCAAAAGAGTAAATTACAAGCCAAGAATAGTGAAAAAACCAAGACCAACACTCCCCCAAACCGGAGAGATGTCAGGTCCCTTTGAGCAAAAAAATGGAGTTAGGAAGAAGACAGAGTTGCGTCAGCAGCTACCTTGGCCTTAGCTAATGAAATATGGGACTTAAATTTCAATTTTCTGGCTTGTGCTTTTAGAACAAAATGCCTCTCCTATCAAGATTCATGTGGAGAAGTAATGGCCTTGTTAAGGTCCGTGATAGTCCTAACTTGAAGACACAACTTCTTATTCTCTTGTCGAAGATCTGCAATTATCTTGGTGTACTCCTCATTGCAATTTGCCGCTAATGCCAATTCTTGACTTAATTGGTCTATAGTTGGATGATGAGGAGTGGATGGTTCTGTGGGATGCTTGAATTCTGGAGGTCGAATCAATTCCATGGATGGTGTCTCAAGATCAACAAAGGGGATTTGTCTTTCAGGGCTCATTCCTTGAGCAAGTCTAGGGACAGTCTCACAAGCAACATCTTTGAGCAGTTCGGTTGAAACACTAGCTAATGTGAAAAAAGGTGAATCAGTGACGGGGTTATCCACTTTGGGCTCACTTTCTGGATGACCGTTCTAAACAATGGGTTGAACCATGGTCTCAATGATGGGATGAACAATGGACTAGACAGACTTTGCCTTCTGTTTCCTGGTGCGAGCTCGGGGAAAAGGTAAAAATTCAGCGAACACGAGTTTGACAGGGGCAAGTGAATGGAAAGGGGAAATTGCCTCTGGTATATCATCGTCAATGTGGACAATTTTGGTGATTTGATTCTCTGTGGAATAGTTTTGACTGGATTCATAGTTACAGGCATGCCTAGGGCATTTTTGAATATTTAGGTGAGGGTTTAGGACTTTAAACACAAAATTGTCCCAAGTCTAATTCCTTTCTTTGAGCTGATGAAAGATCAGGATTTTAATCAAACTATGGTGATACAAACTACCCCTAGGGTTAACTATGTTCTTTCTAACCTGGCTCGACATTTTCCAAACTCTTGAGAAAATAAAATGGAAAATTGAGCAACTGTTGATTAACAAAATGGGCTATTAAGCGAAGATGACAAGCTTTGAAAACATTAAACTTACCCTCGCAAGTGATGAGGAGAATAATAATTATTAGAGGTTTGATATATTCTTTCTTAATCCCATGTCGGTGAAATCCTTTAGCACTTGCAACGTGCTAGTAACCTGGCTTAAGAGTGAAATCATAGGTTGACCATGGAAGAAATAAATGTTTATGCCAATGAACTCTTTCTCTGGGGAGCTTTGTTGCGACTGCAATGGTTTCTTCAGTTACTGGAAAAAGGAGATGACCAACCCTAGCCATTTTTCCATCAAATCCTTCCACAAAAATCAGCGAAATTTCTTCATCATACCCCTGCAGAAGATGTAGAAATCAGTTCCATCCCGCACGGAAGAAAACCTCCCTGCATTCTCCAAATTCTGGCACCTGGAACAAATCCTAGTAGCTTTCGGGCTCAAGGAGGTTAGGCATTGTTCAAATAGAGGAAAATCTGCAAGGCTTGCAGAGGATACGTGAAAATAGTGGCTAAACAACTCTGCGGGGACGGAGATGAGTGAGGGTGACATAATGGAATGAATACACAAGGGCGTCAGTTTAAAACGTGATCCATTCAGGCGATTGAACAATCATGGGAAGAGACTTGGCACGTTTAAATGATCATACCATCATGGAAAATCTTGAATCGTGTGCCGTCAAAAGGACGCGTGTGTTAATGAATTCGTAGGGTTTTGGTAAATTCAACCATGTCCAAAGGTAAACTTTGGACAAGTTGAATACATTACTTAATACAATTCCATAAAGATGCATTCAAAATCATTATTACCCAAATTAATGAGATGATAGGTCACTTGATGGTTCCTGCGTGTAATTGGGTAAGAGGATAAAGATACTGATAGTGTAATGATAATTGAAAATATTATACAATCATATCACACTCGTATAGAGTTTACACGAGATCACATTATGTCAAAATTGTAATCAAAATAATAGGTCAAAATTAGTCCTAATAAAATCATAATACGTGTGTAAGCATGTGAATAAAGCTCAATAATTATGAATAAGATGCATCCAATTAAACTCTTTGCCCATAAAACCAAAAGGATTTGACATTTTGACAGCATGTCGTTATAACGGTATAATTTTGATTTGACCTTCCATTCGGAACTTCATTCGACCCTTCAAACAGATCTTTTGTTCAAAAATATGACTTATTGGGTCTGACTGCTACTAATTATGTAGTAAACTTTGTAGGCTATGAGAACATAATATAAATCATCTTTAGTAAACCTCTATTGCATTGTTCCTCACGGATTAAAATAGTCTTATGTTAATTTCAGTATCCTGAAAAACATCTGAAAACATATATACTTTTGTCAGAAATAGACAAAACTTTCTATAAACATTCAGAAAGTAAAAATAGTCATTCAGAAACTTTCTAAGCTTCCCCCAAACCAAAAATATGGCATGTCCTCAACCCATCAAAGAAAATCTGACCGAGTCCCAAATAATATAACTCATAGTTCTAAAAATGCTGCTATTATTAGTTAAAAAAAGAAATACTAACTGGTGAATGGAGATGATTCAGATATATATTTCCATCAAGAATAATAGTGCTTAATAATATTATACAAATAACAAGAGTATAATTGATGCGAAAAATTCCATAGGCATAACTAGTCATCCATGCCTCATTTTAAGGATATCTTGTCATCTAAAGAATATTTTTAGTTCACTCTCAAGGTCGTGAGATTTCTATAGATATGGGTCCCATTTCTAGAATAATTATATCGTATATATTATTAAAGTAGATGACAGAGTCCCAGGTCCAACTTACAACCATTCTAAAATGACATGATGAAGAATTGGCCTAAACATGTATTGTTCTTTTTTTTGCTTTGTTTATTTAGTCTTTTTTTTTATGAACCATATGCATAGTAATGCTTAACCAGAAATATTTTACTCGATATTGCCCCACTTCCAGCAGGCCTGTTCAGTACCTCAGTGGGTTTATCTTAGTACCATGCAAGCATAGCCTCTCTGCCAGCTATCCTGTCCATTACCCCGACAGGTTTACTTGCACTTACCAGGATTCCTTGCTTAAAGATATTACTTAGCATGGACCCACTGCCAGCAAGTCTGTTCATTACTCTGGTGGGTTTGCTTCGTATAATTTTTTTTAACATGTGGAAGCCGGTTGGTACTTACAACGAGCTAAGCCTGCTAAAGACATAATTCAAATTTATGAATGCGAATCTTATAAGTAAAGAAAAGTTTATAATGGCCTAAATTATAAATCATGTCAAAAGATAATAACTTAAAGTTGTTCTTGGACTATTCAATTTATCTTCTTCATAGAAAGAATTAATGTTCCCTGCAAGTAGGAATTCCACTTATCCTTGAGTTTTCTCAAAAATACTTAAGAGACAAGTTTGGATAATGAGTATAGGATGAACGAGTAGTCCTTAGGTGTAAAATAGAACTTTGAATCACATGATGATGAAAATAGGTCTTAAGCAATTTTTTAATGATAAGTCGGAAATATACATATCTGAATCAATCACCATAAAAGAATAAGGAATCATCAAAGCAAGTGGGTAGAAACAATATAGGGAATATTGGAATTTCATTATAACTCCATATTTAAAAAAAAAATAGGCTGAATTATAAGTTCTTAGAGAAATTCCCCTTTTAGGAAACATTTCATGGGTTGGTTAAAGAAACAAGGCTCTTATAATCAAACTGCAAAACTGCCTGGTAGATGATTCAAATTTTTATTCACAACAAAACATATGCATCGAGAAAAAGTCATATAAATTTTATCAAAATTTAGATAAAGGAAAAAAGCCTTTCTATTTTATTTGACAAAATTCCATAAGCTGATTATACAACCAAATTCCCTGCATAAATGTAGTCAGCATATCAAAAATGAATTTTATTTATTAAAGAAGTAAAGATATATTTACATATGTACATAAAAATAGCAAAAAATAGTTTAAGAATCAGGAGGAGGAATGACTTCCTCTTCAACCAGCTCCATCTCCTTTTGTTGTAAGACATTCTTCACGAAATCTTGTCTAGAGATTGGTTAATGGTAACGTCTAAGTCTGTGTTCATTTACGACAAAGGAAGCTTGTGAATCATCAATTGTCTTAATCTCTATTGACCCATTATCGAAGGCTGGAACCACCTCATATGGACCCATACAATGGGTAGTTAATTTTCCTTTGAAATTTTTATACCTTGAGTCAAATAGTAAAGCCCAATCCCCGGTATTAAATTTCTTTTGCTTAATAAATTTATCATGCCATTTCTTTCGTGGATTTTGTATTAACATTGTCCTTTGGAGTGCATCTTGCCTAATCTCATCTAATTCGTTAATCTATAATATTCGTTGTTTCTGTGCCTCTTCTAAATCCATACCTAATTGCATAGCCATACGAAAAGTCTTAACTTGGAATTCAATAGGTAAAATTAATTGTTTCCCATATACTAACTCATAGGGTGTATGTCCAGTAGTGTTTCTCCAAGTTATTCTATAGGCCCACAAATCCTCTAGGAGTCTATCTACCCAATATTTATGATGTACCCGAATAGTTTTAGTTAAGATAGCTTCCAATACCTTATTGGTTGATTCTACCTGACCATTGGCTTGTGTATGGTAAGGTGAGGATTTGCAATGTCGTATGCTATATTTCGTGGTAATCTCTTTCATTAATTTAGAGGTGAATTGAGAACCTTGGTCAATGACGATTTCTCTAGGCACACCAAATCGAGTGAATATCTCTTCATATATAAATTCTACCACAGCTTTCTCTGTAGCTCAGAATAAAGCTTTAGCTTCTACCCATTTGGTGACATAATCTATGCAAACAAGAATGTATTTCTTCTTACGGGACATGGGAGAGATTGGTCCTACAAAATCAAGAGCCCACTTCTCAAAAGGCTCAATCATGACCTGAGGTTGTAAAGGCATCTCGTCCGATGACGTAGGTCTACCCATTCTTTGGAAACTATTACATCCTCTAACATATCTGGCAGCATCCTTAAATATTATTGGCTAGTAATAACCAGAATGCAATACTTTGTATGTCGTCCACTTGTCATAAAAGTGTCCTCCACATGGCCCAGCATGGCATGCACGGAGTATTTCTATCATCTCTTCCTTCCATACACATCGTCTAATAATAATATCTGGGCCAGTACAGAAGAGTTCATTATCAACCTAAGAGTAACTAGAAATATGGATGAGAATTTGACGTTTCTCATGAGGAGACAAGTGATTTGGTAACTTCTCAGTTTCCAAATAATTAGCATTGTCCGCAAACCAAGGGTTTTGAACAAACAGAGAAAATAGATGTTCATCGGGGAAAGTATCATCAATTGGTTTAGCACCATCATCATGTTGAATACGAGAGAGGAAATCTACTACAAAATTTTCTCTACAAGGTCGATCGACGACAATGATATTAAATTCTTGTAATGGAAGAAACCATCGGGTCACTCTACCATTGGTAATTGGTTTATTCATCAAAAATATGATGGTAGAATGGTCTGTATGCATAAAAACTTCATATCCTGCGATGTCATGATGAAACTTATTAATATAATAGACTTCTTTCAGAAACTCCTTCTTAGTAACAGTGTAATTTAGTTCGACAGGTGTCATATTTTTGCTAATAAAATATATGGCATAAGATTCTTGGCCCTCTTTCTGACCAAGAAATCCTCCTATGGCTATGTTAGAAGCATCGGTGGATGTATGAAAAGGAAGGGACCAATCAGGACCCCTCAATATTGGTGCCACTGATAATTCAGCTTTTAAGACCTCAAAAACACTTTGGCATGATTCAGTCCATTAGAAATCTATATCCTTCATAAGCAGTTTAAACAATGGTGCAACTATTTTAGTGAAATTTTTTAATAAAATGATGATAGTAACCCGCATGAATAAGAAAGCTTCTTACTTCCTTTTGATTTTTTGGAGAGGGGATACCAACAATTACTTCTATCTTAGTAGGGTCTACCTTAATCCCTTGTGAGGAAACATGATTCCCCAAAACTATGCCTTTTGTTAATAGCATTTTACATTTTTTATGACTTAGGTCTAGATTTGTTTCCTAACATCGGATCAATACTTTTCAATATTATCAAGAGCTTCTTGAAAGGTATTACCATAGGCTATAAAATCATCCATATAAACCTCTACACATTCATGTATAAGATTAGCAAAAATTCCTAAAATCGCACACTGAAAAGTAGCAGGTGCATTACATAAGCCAAATGGCATGGGTGAGGAGAGCAGAGGGCTTAGAGAAAGGCATGAAGTGTGAGAACGTGTATAATTTAGAACTATGATCCACAAAACCTTTAGTAATGACTCTACCATTTGCAATATTATATATTTCAACTTCATTGGGAGAGAAAACAACCTTCTTAGGAGACCCAATGTGGGTCATCTGGTAGACTCACAAGAGATTAGCAGCAAGACCTGGGACATGCAAAAAATTATTGAAGGAACCATGGTCAAATTCAATGCTATCTTTACCCTTATTTTCAGTTTCTGAGTTATCTCCCAACAAAATATTAGTACCCTTAGAATCATCAAGAGATGAGAAAGGTTGCTTTGTTGAAACCATGTTCCTAGAAGCTCCAAAATCGATGATAAAGAAAGGATATCTTACAGTACTTGCAACCAAGGCATGTACTCTCTCTTGGTATTCGAAAATGGATCATCCTTACTTCTTGCTTGCACCACCAAAGAGGGATATGGTGTTCATCTACAAGAGTTAAGTCAGCATATCAATCTGCTTCTTCATGCAAGACCTCTCAGGATGAAATCCCTAACCACAGCATGATCACCTGCTACCTTCACCTTTACCTTTCTTCTTCTGAAAGTTATTCTTCTTGGAGTTTGAGGACTCCTATTGAGACTTCGACTTGTCTCCATTTTTATCTGGAGGATTTGTATCCTTCTTCTTGTCTTTGGAATTCACCTTGGAATCTCCAGCAACTAGAGCTTGATCTTTGGAAGGTTTGATGGTGCCCATTGAGACCAATTTTTCTTGATCCTAAGTCAAGGATTCCATGAAATCTTTCAGAGAAGGAATATTTCAATTTTGAGATGTCAACTTGGTGGCATGGAAGGATGAAAAAAATATCGAGTAATCAGGACCAATATTCAAAAGGATGTCCAAGATTAGTTGTTCATCTTCTTTGTCAATTTCACATTGTTTTAGCTACAAAACTAGTGATTTGAATTTTGACAAGTAGACTTGCAAGGATTCTAAGTTGCTTGGAATTAGTGTTATCATCTCATTCTCCAGTTGGTAACCTCTCATATTATAATTATTCCCAAACAAAGCTTCATTTTTCTCCCATACTTCATTCGGTGATGTAAGACCATCAAGATGAAGTAGAAGGTCTCTAGAAATGCTAAGACACAAGAGACTATACGCCTTATCTCTCATATTATGCCATTTAATATTTTTTTCTGCTACATTAGGCTCAAATTTAGTTTCCATGGTCACTCTGAAGAGGCCTTTACTCCTCATTAGAATATCCATCCTTGCCTTCCATTCGAATTAATTAAATTGAGTCAAGATGATTGGTTGATATTGGTTTCCTTCCATAGCGAATTTTTTCTACGAGTAGAATCACAAAAAGGAAAGTATGTCAAACTGGACGGCAAAAAGATCTAATAATTTTGAACATAAGAAGAAATGTTTCGTACCTTACCACAGTTTTATAAATAATAACACATGAAATATTCCTAATAGGAACTTCCAAGGGAATAAAAATAATTCATAGATAAATCCAAATGGTCCTAGAAATGAAGAACCTGTTAATAATCACAGTAATTACACCAAGAATAATGAACGAAAAAACCAGTAAAATGTTGGGAATGTAATGGTCCTCATTATGCATTAGTTTGACCCAACCGAAAGAAGACTGTTAACAACATACATACAATGCAGGAGGAGATGATTGTTAGTGATCTAGTAAGGACAATGCCTAGGATCAACGCAGCACTGGAAAACAGGCAGGCGGACTATCAAACTTCCATGGTGGAAGTGGAAGGTAAGCTGAATCAAACACATATATCTATTTTAATTGATCCAGGGGCTAGCTTAAGTTATATTTCTCTTGATTTAGTAGAAAAATGCAAGTTGTAATTAGAAAAGTTTGCAAAGTCATGGTTAGTCCAGCTAGCTACTGGCACAAAAAGAAAAGCAATTAGTTTTGTTAAGAATTGTACTGTAAAAATGGATCAGTTTGAAACCTCTGTTAAGATTAATGTACTACCTTTAGGGTCTTATGATATGTTAATTGGTATGGACTGGTTAGAACAACATAGGGTAGTCCTGAATTGTTTCGATAAAACTTTTACTTGCGTAAATAACAATGGAGAAACGGTAAATGTAAGAGGATCCCTAGGAAAACAACGATAAGACAGATATATGCTTTGCAACTAAAGAGCATTGTTCAGAAGGGTTGTAAATCCTTTTTTGTAACATTAATTAATGAAGAAAATACTAATAACGATTATAAACTAAAATTGGAAGACATTCCGATCCTAAGGGGGTATTCATATGTATTTCCGGAAGAAATTCTGGGACTGCCTCCGAAGAGGGAGTTAGAATTCACTATTGAGCTAGTACCTGGTGTAGTACCCATCTCAAAATCCCCTTATCAGATGAATATATTGGAATTAAATGAATTAAAATCCCAATTAAAATAACTTATTGATAAGAATTATATCAAACCCAGTGTGTCTCCTTGGGGAGCACCTGTTATTTTCGTTAAAAAGAAAGACGATACTCTACGTTTATGTATATATTACTGTCAACTTAATAAAATAAGTATTAAAAACAGATATCCGTTGCCTCGCATAGATGATCTGCTTGATCAGCTACATGGAGTGACTATATTTTTGAAGATTGATTTACAATATGGTTATCACCATGTCCGAATCAAAGATGAAGACATCTTTAAAATAGATTTTAGGACTAGATACGGTCACTATGAGTTCATTGTTATGCCATTTGGGCTTACTAATGCCCCGACTGTCTTCATGTGTCTAATGAATAATGTAATGCATAAGTACCTTGATAAGTTCATGGTCGTATTCATTGACAAAATTCTAATTTATTCGAAGTCTAAATAAGAACATGAAGAGCACTTAAAAATTGTTTTACAAGAGTTGTAAGAACATCAACTCTATGCAAAATTCAGTAAATGTGATTTCTTTAAGGATAAAATACAGTACTTGGGTCATGTAGTTACTAAAGAAGGGATCTCAGTTGATCTAGAAAAGATAAACGCAATCGAAGAATGGCCAAACCCAAAAGACGTAACTGACGTACAATCATTTATGGGGATTACTGGCTATTATTGAAGATTTATCGAAGGGTGTTCAATAATTCTAAATCCCATTACTTCTTTACAGAAGAAAGGGAAGAAATTCGAGTGGAGTCAAAAGTGTGAAGATAGTTTTAAAAAGTTAAAAACATTATTAACTACCGCACCAATCTTATAAATTGCTAATCCTAATAAATACTTTATGTATGTACTGACGCATGCAATGATGGTTTAGGTGGAGTTTTAACTCAGGAAGGACACGCCATCGCATATGAGTCTAGGAAGCTGAAGATTCATGAGAAAAACTATGTGACCTATGACTTAGAATTGGTTGTTGTCACACATACCTTAAAGATGTGGCGCCATCATTTAATCGGAAGAAATTTTATATTAATGACAGATAACAAAGGGTTAAAATATTTGTTGGATCAACCTAACTTAAACGCAAGGCAAGCTAGGTGGCTAGCTTATCTTAGGGAGTATGATTTTGAAATCCAACATATTAAGGGAAAATAAAATAAGGTTGCTGATGTATTAAGTAGGAATGCAAACCTAAATTTTGTAGCAGCAATCAACACCTATAAAACAGATTTAGAAGAACAGCTAGAGGGAGTAAGATTGGATGAAAATTATAAGAAATTACAAGCAAAAGTAACAGAAAATTTAATTGAAAGTTTAAGTATAGGGTATAGTCTAAATGAAAAAGGATTATTACTATATAAATATAGACTATACATACCTAATGTACCTAATATTAAGTTGTTGATTTTAAACGAAATTCATAAGACTCCTTGCTCAAGACATCCTGGTTATTAGAAGACTATAACCATGTTAAGAAAGGATTATTTTTGGCCAAACATGAAAAAGGAACTGGCAGAATACATTCCTAAGTGCTTTGAATGTGAGAAAGTAAAGATTGAACACCAGCATCCATCTGGGTTACTTTAGCCATTATCTATTCCTAGCTGGAAGTGGGAGATAATCAACCTTGATTTTATTACAAGACTACCTGGAAATCAAAATTTGAATGACTCAATAATGGTATTCGTTGATAAACTTAGTAAGGCAGCACATTTTATACCTATAAAAACTTATTACAAGGCTGCTAATATTGCAGATATATTCTTAAAACAAAATTTTCATTTACATGGAATACCGAAAGTAATAATTTCATACCGAGACCCTAAGTTTACAGATAATTTCTGGAAGTCTTTGTTTAAAGGACTGAATACTACATTAAATTTCAGTACCTCTTTCCATCCTCAGACATATGGACAGACTGAAAGAGTAAATCAGGTATTGGAAGACCTACTTAAAATTTATGTTAAAGAACGACCAAGTAAATGGGAAGATTATTTACACTTGGTAGAGTTTGCTTACAACAATCACTACCAAGCTTCAGCAAGATACAGTCTATTTGAAATTTTGGATGGCAAGAAGTGCAATACCCCCATCTCATGGAGAAATCCAGTTGACAGGTTAGTATTAGGACCTGAACTATTAAAAGAGATGGATTTAATTGTAAAACAGGTGCAAGGTAACTTGAAAGTTACGCAAGATCGACAGAAAAGTCAAGCAGATCTTAAATGAACTCACAAAGAGTTCCAAGTTGCCGAACATGTCTTTATTAAGATGAGACCTAAAAAGAGTTCTCTAAGATTAGGAAGTTGTGCTAAGTTAGCACCCCGATATTGCGGACCTTTTGAAATATTGTCTAGAATAGGACAGGTGGCATATCAATTGGCTTTACCACCAAATCTGAAGGTTCATAATGTTTTTCATATTTCCGTGTTAAAAAAATATGTACATACTGCTACTCATGTTATAAATTGGAATGATGTGCAGGTGGAACCCAAAGGAGATTTTCTGGTGGAACCGGATTGTATCCTCGAAAGGAGGGAGATATTGCTTCGAAATTGCACCATTGGTCAGGTGAAGGTGCAATGGAAGCACCTTAGTCCAGAAGGAGCCACCTGGGAATTGGAGAGTCATATATGGGATGCATATCCAATCCTGTTCCAGGGTAATTCTGAGGATGAAGAATAAATAACATCGAGGACAATGTTATAATTTAAGGGGGTGTGTATGTCACATGCCCCAATTTGCAAAACATTTTATGTTTTAAGAAACATTATGATATATTTTACTATAAAGTTTGTAATTAATGACAGTGGGGTCAAGGATAATTGAATGTAATTGTTGAATATTTAATTAATAAATAAATGAAAGATGAAACAACAGCTTAGGGAAGCTGTTAAATGAGTGTTTTACTGGTCACTTGGTGGAGAAGGCTGGGTTGAAAGCAGATTGACACTTGTCATCATCCTCAAACTATTTCTAGCTGTTGTAGGAGGTAACTTCCCTAATTTTGTGGTCATGTTCCCCAAGAAAGTGGAACAAGAGTAGGTGGCTCATTAAGTGAAAACTAACCCAAAAGACCTAGGCATGCTAATAAAACTCCCCATTGAATACAGCTAAGGCTGCTCATTCTTGACTTATGAACATTCTGGGTGAATGAAGTGCACAAGAAAATTTGATGGAGGGGACTAGATGAAGTATGTTTTGAGAGGAAAGGTGTTGAATACCTAAACTAGTTCAACTATTCTAAGTTGAGTTCATACTGCTGCATGCAGAACTGATTGATTGTTGAACACTCAGTAGAGTTGCAAAGGATTGCTAACCTACATCTCTCATCCAGTACTTCTACCAGGTGGACCAGGAGACAAGCTCAGGGGTCCTGAGATTTGTAGTCCATATTTCCTCCAGTAGTTGGTTGGGAGGAACAGGCTCCTTAAGTTGTTGTCACCTCATCCATATTTTCATGTTCTACTTGATATATCAAGCTTTCTAAGTATTTATTGTTATCTAGAAAGTTTAAGTTTAATTAATGATATGTATGCTTTTGTCCTCTTGTTGCTAGGGTTAGTTAGGAGAAATATATATATATACTGTGAAAAGATAGTTAAGTTATGAACTATATAGATTAGGGTAAATGATTAGAGGAAATTCTAGATAAAAATTACCTAATTGTATATTTTCCACACGTTTTATAAAGGTAGTACTCTAGTACAGTAGGTTAGTTTAATTTCAAATAAAGAATCGAATGAGGTATTCATGAATGTGAATTACTATCTTCTAGAGGTTCATATGTATGATTTGTATGTATGCTTTCCTTTTTATTTTTATATGTTTTCATTTAGTTAGAGTACTTGAACAAAATAAACAGAACTGTTAGGAAAGATCCAAAGATATAGGATTACTAGTTTATGTAATGGTTTACACATTAGATAAAATTATTATTATAAGCCGATTATTTTAATAATTAACAGTTAATATATAAGCAGGAATTAACATAACTAAGATTAACTTTAAGAAACAGTAAACAAGGCTAGACATTTACTGAATAAGTTCATCCAAGTAAAAATGAAAACTAGAGTAACTCAAAAATGAAATACTAACTATGTAATTATACTAAGAAGGATTAGGGTTTATCAATAAACCTATTTAAAAGAACTTTAAATATATATATAAACCAAAATTTTCCACCCCTTTTATTAGCAGGGGAATTATTCTTTTCATTTCTAAAATAAATTCAAAACTTATCTACTCTATTTTATATAACCATAAGCATAAATTAGATGACTGTATGAAATTACATACATTATTAACAAGCAACAATAATAAATAAAAACCTGCCATCATACTTTCAAACTCAGAGAATACAGTAAAGAATTAGGTTATTTAGTCAATTTATTTTCCTCTATTTATTTACTGCAGAAATTTATTACTTACAATAATAACCAAGTTATGATTTAAAAACCTACTGTCAGAACCCTTAGATACGATTTTACACATAAAACGAAATAATTATTAAATTACTTAACCACAATGTCTGATTGATTAATTTCGACAAGAAATAACCAAAATAACAAATTATTACAAGACTGCCTTCTTCGATTTAAAATCATAGAAAATATATATATTATCATAGCATAAGTACAATCAATAAGCTACGAGCTTATTAAATAAAATCTAAACAATATTTAAAAGAAAACAGTAAACTGAAAACATATCAGTTACGTCCCTATGGCCCTAATCAACAGAGTCACGGCTTATGAGTCGGTGATAAAATAACAGAACTGAAAACAAAACTAGACCTAGTTGTCATTCCTTGAGCCTCGACTATGAAAGCCCTCAGTCCGCAACTCGAAACAGCCACGAGGGTTTTAATTTAAACTGAACCACATATTGAAATATCGGCCATATGGCCTACCAAACTTTTTACAACAAAGTATATCCTCGACCAAGCTGAAAAACAAAAACCCAACAAACTCCATCAACTAAAAATCAACACCATACACCACTGCAGGAGGAACCTCAACGATTCTGAGGCTTACTAGTTTTATTTTGAAGTCGGGAATCCCAACGTGGAGACTTCACGATGTAACTTTATCACAGGCTCTTCACTTGATATGTACCTATAGGAGTACTGGAACACGAACTAAGAAAAGTATAAACTACAGAACATGTAATTTTATAAATTAATGAAAGAACAAATGTAAATTTAAAATAAATTTTCTCACCAGAAGAAAATAACCTCGGCTTCGATCTGGAAGCGAGTACAGACCCAAAATCACCAAGACTTAAATACTAAACGACGAAGGAATCACCTTTGGGAAACCCTAGCCACCTTTGTAGAGAATGATGAGCTCCAAGAAAGCATGGACAAAAGGAAACACCTCTCACTGAGTCACGATGGGGCAGAGTTAAATTCCACACCAGAACTTAAGTAATGAAAAATAGTAATATATTCACACAGCAAGACCACACTACAATAAAATTCACAGTCGTGCACACGCTATCAAACTCTCTCGTGTTGGGATGGATGTAATTTCACAGAGTCAAGATACTGAACAGAATAGCATTTGCAAAGCTGGGAAATGATGATGGAGGGTTTGTCCACAGAAACAGGGCAATATCCAAGAGCATCCCTACACACATAGTACAAAGGCTAATGGTGAGGAAATTTTACACAATAGAGCGATAGACAGGCCAAGCGGCCATGATCCGTGGCCCTCTTCTTCCAGAGAAAAGGTAAAGATAGGTTAAGGAAAAAATTTAGGGTTTATAGATTATATATGGTAAATCTTGAAAAGTCAAAACCCTATCCTCCATTTCGCAACCATGTCTCCTCGATTATTATTTGGAAAATGTGGGTTTAAGGGTATAGTTCGGAAACCATCAGAGCATCCTGCAAGCAACAAGTTTTTCATCATTATAATCTAAGTTATAACCTTATATTAACCTTTTTTATTTCATCATATATTAATTTCATTTGTTGTATCCTTAACTACAACAAAGGTAGATAGTAAAGATACTAGGGTTTTATTATAGTTTATAATATAGTAGATATATTAGAATTTAAGTATAGTTTTTAACCTTTGCATCGGTGTAG
Organism: Pseudotsuga menziesii; assembly: GCA_001517045.1. Lineage (NCBI taxonomy): Eukaryota > Viridiplantae > Streptophyta > Pinopsida > Pinales > Pinaceae > Pseudotsuga > Pseudotsuga menziesii. Next base: position 70,552 of record LPNX010091531.1, read on the forward strand.
GAAAAACATAATGCAAAGAACTATTTCAAGGATAGTTGCATAAGAAAAATACTTTATAGCGAGTTGAGAAATTATAGCAATTAAAAATCAACTATGTAATTACACTTGCAACTATAGAAAAAAATGCCTAGCTAGCGTATTAACATAGATTATAAAGTTGATATCATAATTAAAGATACTAGGTGTTGTTTACTTTTTAGTAAAATCTTATGAAGACGAGAAATTATACAAAGGAAATAAAGGATAGTCTTCTTATAGAAAATAATTCATCCTTCCTTACATAAAAAGTAATAACACTATAGTTTAAGAAATACAAGTGGTGTTAGTAAATCTCTAATTAATAAGTACTAGAGTAGCTTAAAAATATCTTATCCACAAAGTACTAGTTCTGCATGAGTCCTTCAATCAATGTGCTTAATGTTTTTACTCAGATCCTTGTTTTTTCTAGATTAACTCGGTATCTGTAGAAGAAAGAACCTTGGAGGTTATTTTAGCATCAAGTAGTTTCAACAAGGGGAATTGCTAGATGAGATGCTTTTCACTAAAGTTGCATACAGACTTTAAACTAAAAATAGAATGATACAAATTAAACAAACAAGATATAGTTATAGTGATTTTGGAAGAATAATTGAGCTAAGTTCAGTTTACTAGAAATGTTTATATTACTATCAACTATGAAGATCATAAACAATAAGATCAACGATACCCTTTTTACCGCTCAAGCTGTAAAACAAATAAATTAACTAACATTTTATTCTATGCTAGTTGAGATGATAATCTCGATATGGAAAACTGTAACAAAAATTCTTATGTGTAAAGGACCTGTAAAAGAATCATCACTTTACTACATTAGCTATAAGCTAAGTAAGCCTCGATCTCAACTTAAGTTCTTTCCTCCTTGTCATAAGATAGTAAAACAAACTTAGTACTAGAAGTTAAACATATGTTTTAATTCATGTTATATCAAACTATAAATCAATTCCTTAACATGGAATTATGAAAACAAAACTAGTAAGTATACAAAACTAGAGATTTACAAAATAGTAGTTCTAGTTTAATACATATTAAAGTAACCGTTAGCAGTTAATTATTCCTAGGTAGTGACGACTACAAACATTTTATGTTAGATGAAAATTTTTAAATTTTTACGAGTTTTTGGAGTATTACATGTGGTATCAGAGCACAAGGTTCGGACACTAGGCCTGAATGTGGGTCAACTTGCATAGATAAATAGTATATTTAAAAACATGCATATTGTTTATTACTTTTCTTTTGAAATATTTTTTCTGAAGAATTTTTATGTGTTAAACTGCAGGTATGGAAAGATTGGAGGAATATGCAGATGATGAGTCCCCATTTACTAAACGAAGTAATTCTAAAAGAGAACCTATACAAGAAGAAATAACGAATAACTCTTTGGAATTATTACAAACGGTTAAGGAATTAAGAACAGAGATGGAAACAATCAAAAAGGAAAATGAAAGAATTCTGAGAGCTCAGGAGGAGCTGAATCAGATCTTAATGGAAAATTTTCAAAATGAAGAAAAAGATAAACAAACAGAATCTAAAGATATGCCTTACCAATATAAAAATAAAAAGTCAAAATAGTCTAGAATCGAAAGCAGTTGATCCTCTGAGATTTATGGCGATCCACATAAGAAGAATTATCAGTATACTAGTGATAGTAGTGAAGATAATCATTAGACAAGAAAGAGAAAATTTAAGCCTTATGAAGAAATTTCAGGAGAATTTAAGAAAATAAAACCACCAACTTTTAATTGTGAAATTGAGAAAGGAGAAGAAGTTGAATCATGGCTATATGGGATGAAGAAATATTTTCAAATTCATAATTATTCTAATCAGCTAAAAGCAAGAATAGCCATTTACAACCTCATCGGGAAGGCAGATATTTGGTGGCAGGACCTAAAATGAGTAAAAGGAATTAGGGAGAAGAACATTAACTGGAGTGCGTTTAAGAAATATTTTAAGAAGAAATTCTTGTCAGAACAGTACTACGAAGAGTGGGCTAAGGAATTTTATGAACTAAAGCTGGGAACAATGAACATGAAAGAACTAAACAACAAATTTTTAAGTCTGCTTCGATATGTGCCTTACATTGTGGATGAGAAGCCTAAGATACAGTGGTTTCTAAGATGTTTACCTTTCCATATAAAAGATAGAATTGAATATGACAATCCGAAAACCTTATAGGAGGCTATGCAGAAGGCGAATTTTTGCTATGAGTAGAATTGCAAAAAGGAACGTATGTCAAACTAGAAGGCAAAAGGATCTAATTATTTTGAACAGAAGAAGAAAGATTCCGTACCTAACCGCAGTTTTAGAAATAATAACACACGAAATTTTCCTAATAAAAACTTCCAAGGGAATAAAGGTAATTCACAGATAAATCCAAATGGTCCTAGAAATAAAGAACCTGTTAATAATCACAGTAATTACACCAGGAATAATGAACGAAAAGAACCAGTAAAATGTTGGGGATGTAATGGTCCTCATTATGCATCAGTTTTCCCCAACCAGAAGAAAAATGTTAGCAACATACATACTGTGCAAGAGGAGATGATTATTGGTGATCTATCAAGGACAATGCCCAGGATCAACGCAGCACTGAAAAACAGGCAGGCGGACTATCAAACTTCCATGGTGGAAGTGGAAGGTAAGCTGAATCAAAAACCTATATCTATTTTAGTTGATACAGGGGCTATCTTAAGTTATATTTCTCCTGATTTAGTAGAAAAATTCAAGTTATCAGTAGAAAAGTTTGCAAAGTCATGGTTAGTCCAGCTATCTATTAGCGCAAAAAGAAAAGTGATTAGTTTTATTAAGAATTGTACAGTAAAAATGGATTAGTTTGAAACCTCTATTAAGCTTAATGTACTACCTTTAGGTTATTATGATATGTTAATTGGTATGGACTGGTTAGAATAACATAGGGTAGTCCTTAAATGTTTTGATAAAACTTTTACTTGTGTAAATAATGATGGAGAAATAGTAAATGTAAGAGGAATCCCTAGGAAAATAGATATAAGACAGATCTCTGCTTTGAAAATAAAGAGAGTTGTTCGGAAGGGTTGTAAATCCTTTTCTATAATAGTAATTAATGAAGAAAATACTAATAACAAAGATAAACTAAAACTCGAAGACATTCCGATCCTAAGGGGGTATTCGGATGTGTTTCCGGAAGAAATTCCAGGACTGCATTTGAAGAGGGAGTTAGACTTCACTATTGATCTGGTACCTGGTGCAGTTCCCAGCTCAAAATCCCCTTGTCAGATGAATATATTGGAATTAAATGAATTAAAATCCCAGTTAAAAGAACTTATTGATAAGAATTATATCAGACCCAGTGTGTCTCCTTGGGGAGCACCTGTTATTTTCATGAAAAAGAAAGACGGTACTCTAAGTTTATGTATAGATTACTGTCAACTTAATAAAATGACTATTAAAAACAGATATTGTTGCCTCGCATAGATGATCTGCTTGATCAGCTATGTGGAGCAATTGTATTTTCGAAGATTGATTTACGATCTAGTTATCACCAAGTCCAAATCAAAGATGAAGACATCTTTAAAACAGCTTTTAGGACCAGATATGGTCACTATGAGTTCGTTGTTATGCCATTTGGACTTACTAATGCCCCGGCTGTCTTCATGTGTCTAATGAATAATGTAATGCATAAGTACCTTGATAAGTTCATGGTTGTATTCATTGATGACATTCTAATTTATTCGAAGTCTAAAGAAGAACATGAAAAGCACTTAAAAATTGTTTTACAAGAGTTGCGAGAACATTAACTCTATGCAAAATTCAGTAAATGTGATTTCTTTAAGGATAAAATATACTACTTGGGTCATGTAGTTACTAAAGAAGGGATCTCAGTTGATCCAAAAAAGATAAAGGCAATCAAAGAATGGCCAGTCCCAAAAGATGTAACTGACGTACGATCATTCATGGGGATTACTGTCTATTGTCGAAGATTTATCGAAGGGTTTTCAAGAATTGCAATTCCCATAACTTCTTTACAGAAGAAAGGGAAGAAATTCGAGTGGATTCAAAAGTGGGAAGATAATTTTAAAAAGTTAAAAAAATTATTAACTACCACACCAATATTAAGAATTGTTAATCCTGATAAAGACTTTATAGTATGTACTAACACATGCAATCATGGTTTAGGTGGAGTCTTAACACAGGAAGGACACGCCATTGCATATGAGTCTAGGAAGCTGAAGATTCATGAGAAAAAGTATGCGACCTATGACTTAGAATTGGCTACTGTCATACATGCCTTAAATATGTGGTTCCATCATTTAATTGGAAATAATTTTATATTAATGACAGATAACAAAGGGTTAAAATATTTGTTGGACCAACCTAACTTAAACGCAAGGCAAGCTAGACGACTAGCTTTCCTTAGCGAGTATGATTTTTAAATCCAACATATTAAGGGAAAAGAAAATAAGGTTGTTAATGCATTAAGTAGGAATGCAAAACTAAATTTTGTAGTAACAATCAGCACCTATAAAACGGATTTAGAAGAACAGCTAGAGGAAGGAGTAATATTGGATGAAAATTATCATAAATTACAAGCAAAAGTTACAAAAAATTTAATTGAAAGTTTAAGTACAGGGTATAGTATAAATGAAAAAGGATTATTACTATATAAAGATAGACTATACATACCTAACATAGTCATTGATAAACTTAGTAAGGAAGCTCATTTTATACCTATAAAAACTACTTACAAGGCTGCTAATATTGCTGATATATTCTTAAAACAAATTTTTCGTTTACATAGAATACCGAAAGTAATAATTTCAGACCGAGACCCTAAGTTTATGGGAAATTTATGCAATTCTTTGTTTAAAGGACTGAATACTTCATTAAATTTCAGTACCTCTTTCCATCCTCAAACAGATGGATAGACTGAAAGAGTAAATCAGGTATTGGAAGACCTACTTAGAATGTATGTTAAAGAACAACCAGGTAAATGGGAAGATTATTTACACTTGGTACAGTTTTCTTACAACAATCACTACCAAGCTTCAGTAAGATACAGTCCATTTGAAATTTTGCATGCCAGGAAGTGCAATACTCCCATCTCATGGAGCAATCCGGTTGACATGTTAGTATTAGGACCTGAACTATTAAAAGAGATGGAGTTAATTGTAAAACAGGTGCAAGGTAACTTGAAAGTTACGCAAGATTGACATAAAATTCAAGCAGATCTTAAATGAACTCACAAAGAGTTCCAGGTTGTCGAACATGTCTTTATTAAGGTGAGACCTAAAAAGAGTTCTCTGAGATTAGGAAGTTGTGCTAAGTTAGCACCCCGATATTGCGGACCTTTTGAAATATTGTCTAGAATAGGACATGTGGCATATCAATTGGTTTTACCACCAAATTTGAAGGTTCATAATGTTTTTTATATTTCCGTGTTAAAAAAATATGTACATGATTCTACTCATGTTATAAACTGGAATGATGTGCAGGTGGAACCCGAAGGAGATTTTTTGGTGGAACCGGATTGTATCCTCGAAAGGAGGGAGATCTTGCTTCGGAATCGCACCATTGGTCAAGTGAAGGTGCAATGGAAGCACCTTAGTCCAGAAGAAGCCACCTAGGAATTAGAGAGTCATTTGTGGGATGCATAGCCAATCCTATTCCAGGGTAATTCTGAGGACGAAGAATAAATAACATAGAGGACGATGTTATAATTTAAGGGTGTGTGTATGTCACATGCCCCAAATTGCAAAACATTTTATGTTTTAAGAAACATTATGATATAATTTATTATAAATTTTGTAATTAATGACCAAGTGGGGTCAAGGATAATTGAATGTAATTGCTAAATATTTAATTAATAAATAAATGAAAGATGAGACAACAACTTAGGGAAGCTATTAACTGAGTTTTTTACTGGTCACTTGGTGGAGAAGGCTAGGTTGAGAGAAGATTGCCACTTGGCAGCATCCTTAAACTACTTATAGCTATTGCAGGAGGCAACTTCCCTATTTTTGTGGTCATGTTCCCCAAGAAAGTGGAACAAGAGTAGGTGGTTCATTAAGTGAAAATTGACCCAAAAGACCTAGGCATGCTAATAAAACTTCCCCTTGAAGTCACCTGAGGCTTCTCCTTCGTGACTTGTGAACATTCTGGGTGAATGAAGTGCACAAGAAAATTCGATGGAGGGGACTAGCTAAAGTATGTTTTGAGAGGAAAGGTGTTGAAGACCTGAGCTAGTGCAGCTATTCTAAGTTGAGTTCATATTGCTACATGCAGAACTGATTGATTGTTGAGCACTTAGTAGAGGTTCATAGGATTACTAAACTACATCTCTCACCGAGTACTTCTATGAGATGGACCAGGAGACAAGCTCGGGGGTCCTAAGATTTGCAGTCCAGCTTTTATGAAGGAGTTGGTTGGGAGGAACAGGTTCCTTATGCTGTTGTCACCTCATCCATATTTCCAGGTTCTACTTGATATATCTAGCTTTCTAAGTATTTACCGTTATCTAGAAAGTTTAAGTTTAATTAATGATATGTTATGCTTCTGTCCTCTTGCTGCTAGGGTTAGTTAGGAGAAATATATNACTGTATTTTTCCACACCTTTTATAAAGGTAGTACTCTAGTACAGTGGGTTAGTTTAATTTCAGATAAAGAATCGAATGAGGTATGCATGAATGTGAATTACTGTCTTCTACAGGTTCATATGTATGATTTGTATGTATGCTTTCCTTTTTATTTTTAGATGTTTTCATTTAGTTAGAGTACTTGAACAAAATAAACAGAACTGTTAGGAAAGATCCAGAGATATAGGATTACTAGTCTGTGTAATGGTTTACATAGTAGATAAAATTATTATTATAATCCGATTATTTTAATAATTAACAGTTAATATATAAGCATAAATTAGCATAACTAAGATTAACTTTAAGAAACTGTAAACAAGGCTAGACATTTACTGAATAAGTTCATCTAAGTAAAAATGAAAACTAGGGTAACTCAAAAATGAAATACTAACTATGTACTTATACTAAGAAGGATTATGGTTTATAAATAAACCCGTTTAAAAGAACTGTAAATATATATATAAACCAAAATTTTCCACCCCTTTTTATTAGCAGGGGAATTGTTCTTTTCATTTCTAAAATAAATTCAAAACCTATCTACTTTATTTTATATAACCATAAGCACAAATTAGATGACTGTATGAAATTACATACATTATTCACAAGCAACAATAATAAATAAAAACCTGTCATCATACTTTCAAACTCAGAGAATACAGTAAATAATTAATTTATTTAGTCAATTTCTTTTCCTCTATTTATTTACTACATAAATTTATTACTTACAATAATAACCAAGTTATGATTTAAAATCCTACTGTCAGAACCCTTAAATAGAATTTACACATAAAATGAAATAATTATTAAATTACTTAACCACAACCTCTGATAGGTTAATTCGAGAAGAAATAACCAAAATAACAAATTATTACAAGACTTCCTTCTTCAATTTAAAATCACAGAAAATATATATTATCAGAGCATAAGTACAATCAATAAGATACGAGTTTATTAAATAAAAATCTAAACAGTATTTAAAAGAAAACAGTAAACTAAAAACATATCAGTTATGTCCCTATGGCCCTTATCAACAGAGTCACGGATTATGAGTCGGTGTTAAATAACAAAACTAAAAACAAAACTAGACCCAGTTGTCATTCCTCAAGTCTTGGCTATGAAATCCCTAAGTCCCCAACTCAAAACAGCCACAAGGGCTTTATTTTAAATTGAACCACATATCGAAATATCAGCCATATGGCCTACCAAACTTTTTACAACAAAATATATCCTCAGCCGAGCTGAAAACCAAAAACCCAATGAACTCCATCAACTAAAAATCAACACCATACACCACTGTTGGAGGAACCTCAGTGAGTCTGAGGGTTACTAGTTTGATTTTGAAGCCAGGAATCCCAACGTGGAGACTTCACGATGTAACTTTATCACGGGCTCTTCACTTGATATGAACCTGGAGGAGCATTGGAACATGAACTGAGAAAAGTATAAACTACAGAACATGTAATTTTATAAATTAATGAAAGAACAAATGTAAATTTAAAATAATTTTTCTCACCTAAGGAAAATAACCTCGGCTTCAATATGGCAGAGAGTACAGACCCAAAATCACCAAGACTTAAATACTAAACCACGAAGGAATCACCTTTGGGAAACCCTAGCCACCTTTGTAGAGAATGACGAGTTCCAAGAAAGCATGGACAGAAGGAAACGTCGCTCACTGAGTCACGATGGGGCAGAGTTAAATGCCACACTAGAAGTTAAGTAATGAAAAACAGGTTTCTATTCATAGAGCAAGACCACACTGCAGTAAAATTCATGGCCGTGCACATGCTATCAAACTCTCTTGTGTTGGGATGGATGTAATTTCATAGAGTCAATATACTGAACATAATAGCATTTGCAAAGCTTGACATTGACGAGGGAGGGTTTGTCCAGAGAAACAGGGAAATATCCAAGAGCATCCCTACATGCAGAGTACGAAGGCTAATGGCGAAGAAATTTTACACAATAGAGTGACAGACAGGCCAAGTGGCCATGAGTTGCGGCCCTCTTCTTCCAGAGAAAAGGTAAAGATAGGTTAAGACAAAAATTTAGGGTTTATAGATTATATATGGTAAATCTCGAAAAGTCAAAACCCTATCCTCCATTTCGCAACCACATGTCCTTGATTATTATTTGCAAAATGTGGGTTTAAGGGTATAGTTTGGAAACCATCGGAGCAGCCTGCAAGCAACAAGTTTTTCATCATTATAAACTAAGTTATAACCTTATATTAACTTTTCTTATTTCATCATAGATTAATTGAATTTGTTGTATCCTTGACTACAACGAAGGTAGATAGTAAAGATACTAGGGTTTTAGTATAGTTTATAATATAGTAGATATATTAGAATTAAGTATAGTTTTTAACCTTTGCATCGGTGTAGGAGAAACATAATGCAAAGAACTATTTCAAGGATAGCTGCATAATAAAAATACTTTATAGTAAGTTGAGAAATTATAGCAATTAAAAATCAACTATGTAATTACACTTGCGACTATAGGAAAAAATGCCTAGCTAGCATATTAAAATAGATAATAAAGTTCATATCATAATTAAAGATACTAGGTGTTGTTTACTTTTTAGTAAAATATTATGAAGATGAGAAATTATACAAAGGAAATAAAGGATAGTCTTCTTATAGAAAATAATGCATCCTTCCTTACATAAAAAGTAATAACACTATAGTTTAAGAAATACAATTGGTGTTAGTACATCTCTAATTAATAAGTACTGGAGTAGCTTAAAATTATCTTATGCACAAAGTACTAGTTCTACATGAGTCCTTCAGTCAATCTGCTTGACATTTTACTCAAATCCTTGGTTTTTCTAGATTAACTCGATATCTGTAGAAGAAAGAACCTTGGAGTTTTTTTTAACATCAACTAGTTTCAACAAGGGAAACTGCTAGACGAGATGCCTTTACTAAGTTTGCATACAAACTTTAAACTAAAAATGGAATGATACAAATTAAACAAACAAGATCTAGTTATAGTGATTTTGGAAGAATAACTGAGTTAAGTTCAGTTTACTAGAAATGTTTATATCACTGTCAACTATGAAGATCATAAACAATAAGATCAACGATACCTTTTTTACTTCTCAAGCTGTAAAACAAATAAATTAACTATCATTTTATTCTATGTTAGTTGAGATGATAATCTCGATCTTGAAAACTGGTAACGAAACTTCTTACCTGTAAAGGACCTGTAAAAGAAGCATCACTTCACTGCATTAGCTATAAGCTAAGTAAGCCTCAATCTCAATTGAAGTTCTTTCCTACTTGTCATAAGACAGTAAAACAAACTTAGTACTAGAAGTTAAACATATGTTTTAATTCCTGTTATATCAAACTATAAATCAATTCCTTAACATGGAATTATGAAAACAAAACTAGTAAGTATAGAAAACGAGAGATTTACAAAATAGTAGTTCTAGTTTAATACATATTAAAGTAACCGTTAGCAGTCAATTATTCCTAGGTAGTGATGACTGCAAACATTTTATGTTACATGAAAATTTTTAAATTTTTACGAATTTTTGGAATATTACATATATAACAATATATGGTTTGGTGCTTTATGTTCCATTAATTATAAAATGAGAGAATTAAAACAACTTAGATACTTACAAATTCGACAATTAATTTTGATACGCCAACATATATTCACAACCCTTACTTAACCCATGTCAATCAATTAGTTTGATGGATGTTCTTTGTATCTTAACACCTGTTTGAAGACGTTGAAGATTGGCCATTATGTGTGTGTGTGTGTGTGTGTGTGTGTGTGTGTGTATAAATATCATAAAAAAGTAATAAATATTAATTTGTTATAAGAAAATCACAACTACTCAATGCCCCCCCCACCCCCACACACAATCTGTTTTTCCTTGTCTTCTTGTCTTATGTGTTGAATGGGTCCCATTTTCTTTTCTTTTCTACAAATAGAAAAAAAACTAAAATTTATTTTTTAATTTTAAATTAATTAATTAGATGTATATAGTAGAAAATTTTAATGATTTCATACACTTGAAGAATGATATTGTTGAGATGGCTCCTCCTATGCTGGAATTATGTCCATTTCCTTTACCATCTCTTTATACACGTTTTTTGACATCCCTACTCACATATTTTGGATATCACTTCTTTCATCCTTTGGAATTTTCAAAATATTTATGTAAATGTAAAATTCCATCAAACTAATTTTATGCTTATATGAAAAAAATATAGCAAAATTAATATTACTAAATTAATTATTTGTAGTAATGCATATATATTCTATGATAACGTGTTTAAGAATATTAGTTTTTGAATTGTTTTTTGTTGTTTCAATTGTATGTTTCTGCTATTGCAAGTCTGACAGGTCTCATTGACCATTTCTCTCAAAATGTCTCATGTAGTTTAGATATAACCTAGTTTTTTGACTTTTTTGATTGATTTATGTATTGTAAGTGTAAAGAACATCTATACGTTCTTTCCACTATATCCCTCGTAGTTTTATAAAATTTTCTCCCCCTTTCATTAGCTTCCAACACCACTCTAGATGATCTAAGCACAAATTCATCATCATTTACATCTTCCAAAATTTGTTTTTTCTTATGATGAAATTCCCTTTTATTGTTGTCTCTCCCTACATAAAATTCAACATATGTAAATTAGATTGTTTGAAACTTATTATTGAACATTCCTAAGTACAATATTATTCAAAATTCAACAAAAAAAACCATATCGATTTCTTTTTTATTGACTTGATTCATCCCTCTACAACTTTTCCAACAAGGTTCTACACTCATATACACTCAGATTGGAAAGAACCTTATCGGAATTCATCATTTTTTGGCTCTAGATGTGAGACATTAACCAATACATATTATATTAAATTTACAAATAATTCAAACATATTAATTTGATATAGAAATTACAAAGAACTTGCCTTCTTCTTGGAATTGGATGTNAAAAATGAATATCTTCATAATAAAAAGTAAAAAAAAAATCATACCAATGTGTTTCCACATATTAAACACACTAGTAACTCTAATATATGTTCCCATGAGTGCTCTTATATTGACACAGTTAATTAAAACATAATAAGAAAAATGCAAATGCAATTGCGAGTGTGATTTATTAATTGTAAAGCACCAAAAATCAAATTGGTGCACTTTCATAATTAATGCACCAATTGTTATAGAAATACAGGTCACTAACAACATCATAAGTGTATTTTTTAAATTAATAGGTAGGACATAAGCTATGTGTTTACTATAAATTCATCTGTGTGTTTATACAAATATAAGACACCGAAAACTATGAAGAATAAAAATAAACTGACAGGGTTGACAAGTGTTATAAATACAAATAAACATTAATTATATATAATATAAATAAAATATAAGAATGAATGTAATATAAATAAAATATATAAACGTTAAATCTTAATAACACAAATAGTTATTGGTAAACTATTCTAAAATGAAACATCCTTTCATGGATGGTCTCCAAAGTGCCTTTAAGATTATTGTATATATGACACTCACTTTGTAATCTTTCATCATCATTCATATTCAATATTTATTTTATCTTTTTGATATGGAGCTATTTTCTATTGGTTGATTATTCACTTGAACAATCCTTAGAATGTCTAGATACGTATATTACAATGGTATCACAGCGACCCGGCCCTCAACCATTATTTACTCTTTGTGTAATTTGTTTTTTAACCATTATCTTAGGTTTCCATGAAATTGTGGTATTTGATCAAGAAGGAAAAAGAGAAGAGGTAAGACAATAAAAGAAAATAAGAAAGAAGATATAAGCTTTTAAATTAAATAGGTCTTTGACCATACAAAAAATAAAAAGAAAAAGAAAGAAAGTAAAAAAAGATATAAAGAAAGAAAGTAAAAAAAAGAAAACTAGAAAAGAAACCAACACATGGTTTTATTAAAACCACATGGTTTAACCCAACACATACCAAAGTAACATAAATAAGGAGCAGTGAATAAACAAGGGATTAAAAAAATATATTAAAGTGAGTTTGTAATAAAAGAGAGTGATTATTCATATATTATAAAAGAAAAGTAATTTTAATAGGCCGTTTACTACTTTATTAGTGAACATGGTATTCAGTTAAAATAGTGAGATAAAAATGGGTTCTTTATATAAAAGAGAGGGGTATAAAGAAATATTTGAATCCTAGTGGGAATGGTAATAATCATTCCTCCCAACCAGCCAATCTACACACAATCCACACAAAAAATTTATGAATAAAAGGATTCAAAGGGTCAAAAGAAGATATAAATACTACATTGTAGTCTTGCACTTGTGACAATTATTATCGAAGAAAAGAAGAACACAAGAAGTGGTGAATTATGGTGATTACAAAATCAAATTTGAAGTCACAATTACAAGTAGTATTGTCTGAACTCGAACATTATAAAATGACCAATAATCATCTATGATTTAAGGTTGAGAAGAAGAATATTCTTTGGAATTAACCAAAAAGGAGAATAGTCGCTTGACCACTCAAAATGATAGATTAACAAGTGGAAACAAAGAACAAAATCAAGAAATCTCTTTCCTAAAAGATAAAAATCAAAGTTTGGACAGAGATAATGAAGAATTTTAAAAAGTATTATCAGATAAGGACGAAGAAATGTCACATTTAAAAAGTCACAATTGAAACCTTGAAGACAATATCAGAAAGTCAAAGAATGACGAAGGATCACCTTATAGAAGAAGTGACGATTTAGAAGAATAAATAATGTGAATAAGAAATCTCATCATGGACAAAGATAATGAATTGGAGCAAGTCTATGTTAGGATTAATTAATCCTAATTTATCCAATATAGTCTATTTGGTCACATTGCCTAACTTAGGGGTAAATTATTACTATACTAGAGTGTGGGGAACACATATAGAGGTTATCTACCACTTAATGCATGTGCATGCATGAGTTTATGTGCCTATGAGACCAATTCCTACATTATAGGAGCCCACTCTGAGTGCCACCAACAACCTCCATTAGTTGGTCATGGTTGGTAAGTAGTTATGTTGAGTTAACCCCCAGTGACAATCAGTTACGTCACTTTTAGTTAGCATAGAGACAGTTTTGCATGCATGCAGTGAGAGTGGTTCCTTTATCCCACCTACCTCATTAGTTAACTGATTGTAGACTAATTTAGACGTCTAGAGTTAGACTAGCGAGCTCCGACTGTGATTTAGACACGCTAAGTTGGCTAATCAAGCAGGTTTATTTGGTAGATTTGAATCCTATAAACATGATTCAAATTATACTTATTTTAACACCATCGTATTACATATTAATTAATGAATATTAATGTTGTGATTGTATGAGCAATTCTTGTCCAATTTATCTGAAATTTATGGCATGAATTTCTTGTTTAGTGTACATTCACTTTGAGTATTCCACTGCATAATTCCCTTCCTACAACTTTCATATTATCCTGTAGATCAATGGTTCAAAAATTTAAAATGGTATCAGAGCCTTGTTTAGGCTAGCATCAAGTATTTTCTGATCTCCATTTTGCACCAAAAGCAGTTGAGTTTCCACATAAATCCTGGAATCATAGCATTGCTCCCTATGGATTTGTCTAGAGAAGTCTATCCATGTGTGACGGACTCTGAGAAAGTGCACATGTTGAGGTGGAAAGGCTTATACTAGCATATGATTGCGAATTGAAATGGTTTTGCAGTGTTATTTGCAAGTATCTATGTAGCTTCTTAAGAAATTAACTGATCAGCACAAAGAAATATGGAGAATTCTTCATCTCTCATATCCCAAATCCTTACACCCTCCAATTACTCTGATTGGAGGGCCGATATGAAAGTATCCTTGCACAAGTTAGGCTTGTTTAGGATGAAAATGGGCAAAGAAACTGAGCCCTAGTAGTATGTTGAAAAGAACAAGTTTTTGAATCGGCTTGATGAATCCTTCGACTTCATGTGCACTCACATATCCTGGGATATTTTGTTCCATCTTAAGGGACTAAGGACTCCGAAGGAATATTAGGATAATATTGAAGCTTTGTTTCGAATACAATATGAGCTTTGAGGGAATATATTGGAGAATGATCTCATTGCATTACAACCCAACAGTTTTGAGACTATTCAACAATTCTAGTACAAAGTACAAAGCACTAGTACTACAATGCAAACAATGTGAAATAGAGAGGAAAGATTAACAACTGGTTTTATCAGTATTGGGCAAGCTTGGCTCAGAATACTCATTCTTTGTCTTTGAATTCCATTTCGAAAGAGTTTCCATCCCTAATTGGAATATGCCTTCTCTAGATTCTTTTGTTGAGTCCTTGATACAAGAGCAAGATAAATTGGTTCAAATGTGAGTGATTCTGACCTCCAAGAATCAAGCACTCTTTGTAGGAGACTCAAACAATGCACAAGCAAGAGGGAAGAAAAAATGGAAGGATATCAAAAAACACTGATTTGAAGCCAAAGGAAAATCAAAGATCTTCTGACGGAGCCTCGAGTTCCAAGAAAAGGAAGAAATTTGAGCAGACTAGATGTCCCTACTGTATGAGAGGCTTCCATCCAGAGAGCCAGTGCATGAAGAAGACCATCGAACAACTTTTAACACTCCTTGAACATAACAATATTTCTCTTCCACAAAGAGAAAATAAGTACAATGTTGGACAAATGACAGAATATTATGAGAGGTGCCATGCCTTGAAGGTAGGCCTCACTCGGTCGAAGGCTTACTTGATAGATTCTAGAGCATCCAACCACATGGTTTCCTCCAAGGAATCCTTCACCACCTTGGATCTCTCAGGAGGACCTGGTATTCATATGGGTGATGACTCTCAGATCCCAATAGAAGGAAGAGGTTCTATTAAAATCCAACATGGAGAGTTCAAAAATGTACTCTATGTTCCTTCCCTTGCAACAAATTTTTTATCTGTATATCAGATGACTCACACTAGCTCACCAAAGCAAGTGGTATTTGGCCCTGACTCAATAGAGATCACACATGTTTCAACTGGTAATATTATAGAGAAAGGTGTTGAAATCCATTCCTCCAAAGAATATGCATTCTCACACTTCATGCCATACTCAAATCCAGTACAAACACAACTTCCATTTGAAGCAGATAAAGGTATTAAAACTCCTTTACTTCCATTTGAAGTAGATAAAGGTATTAAAACTCCTTTACTTCCATTTGCAAATAAATATGTATTGTCTAAAATTTGAGATCCATATTTATATGGTGAGGAATATCAGCATGATATTGATATTTTTTTAAACCTAAAGAGGATCTAGATCTAGATCCATCATATATTCCATATCAGCAACCTAAATGGGCCCATAATCTCATTAAAGTAGTTGGGGATGATGTTGGGGATCTAGATTATTAAAAAAGGACAAGGTCCCTATATTAGAATGAGTATGTTGCACTGTCCCACACATATCCACTTCTCTGTGAGAGGTGCTTCATGATGATGGAATCAGATCCTCAAACATTCAAAGAGGCTTGTCATGGTCCAATATGGAAAGCAGCTATGGATGAGGAATTTGATTCGCTACAAGATAATAAAACTTGGTAGCTTGTCTCCTTTCCTCCAAGGAGGAAACTTATTTAGTAAAAATGGGTCTAGAAGACCAAGATAACATCTGATGAAAGCACAACCAAGTATAAGGCTCAGTTGGTGTCTAAAGGATACTCACAAGTTCAAGGATTGGACTATAATGAGACATCCGCTCCAGCAGAAATAATGGACTCTATCAGACTTGTCTTGGCAGTTGCAGCTTCGAAAAGGTGGGAGGTACATCACATGGATGTAAAATCTCCTTCCTCCATGGTGACTTGAAAGAGGAGATTTACATGAAACAACCTAAGGGGTACATTGAGTATTCTTCCTTAGTTTGCAAACTGAGGAAATATCTCTATGGTCTCAAACAAGCCCCAAGGGAATGGTATTCCAAAATGGATGCCTTCCTCATGTCACAGAAATTTGAAAAATGCAGATCAGACTGCAATGTTTACATATAGAAGAAAGAGGAATCCTTGCTATTGATTGTGTTATATGTGGATGACTTTCTCATTACTAGCAGCTCTACTGTTGGATTGAGAAGCACCAAGTCATCTTTGAATAAAGCATTCGCTATGACTAATCTAGGACTGTTAAGACAATTAATTGGTCTCGAAGTAAGTCAAAATACTTAGGGAATCATGATCTCACATTCTATATACTCATTATATTTATTTAGAAGATTCCACATGGAAGACTATAAAGCATCCCCTTTTCCCTTCCTATATGGCATCAGGCTAGAAGAAGGTGGTTCGACACCATTGGTAGACACACTCTTTTTAGACAACACATTGGGAGCCTTATGTGCCTCACACATTCAAGACCAGATATATCTTATGTTGTGACTGTTGCTACCAGATACATGCAGGAGCCACATGAGCTGCACTGAAAGGAAGCAAGTCATATCTTGAACTATGTTCAGGGTACTAGAGACTATGGGATCCATTATACGACTGATGCACAGCTATATCTCATTAGATTCATAGATTCCTAGTATGCTGGAGATGGGAATGATAGAAAATCCACTTTAGGATTTGTGTTTATGTTGGGATCTGGGCCAATTTGTTGGTCCAATAAGAAGCAAGCAGCACTTGCACTCTCTTCAGCAGATCGGAGTATAAGGGGGTTGTAAATGAAGCAATTCAGGCAATTTGGATGCATGGCATCTTTACAGAATTTGAGATTCACACTTCAACTTTAGTGGACATCTATTGTGACAACCAGAGTACCATAAATATATCCAGTGATCCAGCCCAAAAGAAGTGGATGAAGCATATTGAGGTTCACATGCATTATATTCAGGAACTAGTGCATGACAAAACTATCACACTGCATTGTTGTCATACATAGGAGAAAATTATAGATATATTTACCAAGTCCTTCATAGGAAAGAGATATTTTTTTCTCATATCTCTTCTCGGTGTAAAGGCTTGATTCATTATTTCCTGATTCCTTCTTATTTTGAGGGAGCGGGTTCCCATGAGGTTTTCCCCATTTTCCTTATTTTATTAAGTAGTTTATTTTGTCATTTAAATTGTATGGGTGAATTTGGCCCAGTTTCCAATGCCCAAGTTGTCTAAAGTTAGGATTAGGGGGGGGTGTTAGGATTAATTAATCCTCCTTTGTCCAATATAGTCTATTTAGTCATATTTCCTAGCCTAGGGGGTAATTATTACTGTACTAGAGTGCAGGGAACACATACAGAGGTTATCTTCCACTTACTGCATGTGCATGCATGAGTTTATGTGCCTTTGAGACCAATCCATACATTATAGTATCCCACTCTAAGTGTGCAAATAGTACCGCGTGTATTTAAAAACTACATCAAAGTCTTCCATTTTATAGCGAAAAAGTTGACCAATTTGTTCCCTAAGCCTTGGATCAAGGATAAAATGAAGAAACATTGATTTTTGAGGACTAACTTCCATCCCCGAAGTTGAACAAAAGGAAATGATTAAGTCACTAAAGGACTACCAATGTGCCACAGATTCTTTTACCAAAAATAAGAACATCATCAACAAATAACATGTGTGTAATAGACAAGGATTGAGATATTTTGATACCTTGAAAAAGATGTTCATGTTTGGATGAAATGATAAGTTTGCTAAGCCCCTCTATGGAAAGGATAAACAAAAGTGGGGATAGAGGGCAGCCTTATCTAAGACCTTTTCCGGAATTGAAAATGCTTGTTGGAGAGCCATTCACTAAAATAAAAAAAATAGTTAAAGCGATACAAGCCATGATCCAATTTGCTACATTTATTAGAAGACCAATCTAGATCAAGACGAATTTCAAAAAAGACCAATTAATCTGATCATAGGCTTTGATCATATCCATTTTGAGGATAAAGGATTTCATTTTCTTTGATTTAGTAGTGTGCAGGCATTCTTGAGCTACTCCCATAGCATCAAGAATCTGTCTCTTTGATAAAATAAAATAAAATTCTTTTGAAATCTTCTTGTCCAATATAGGCTTGATTCAATTCGAAATGACCTTAATAACGAATTTGTGAATCAAATTATATAAGAAAATGGGCATGTAATCATTGAAATATTCTAGACTGTCCTTCTTAGGGATTAAACCAATAAAAGTAGAATTCATATTTCCAAGAACATACCCCTTCTATCTAAAATCTTCAACCGCATCAACCAAGTCTTGACCCACCAAATCATAAAATTGAAGAAAGAACTCCAATGATGTCAATAGAAAAATTTAATAAAAAGAGAAAAGGCAAATTATCTACATATATAAAAGATTAAATCATTTTTCATGCCACACCTCATCCAGCCAAATCCATTTATGTTTTTTTATTTTTTATTTTTTATTTTCTTGTTTAATCACTTCACATAGTTAACAAATAAATATAATTGATATTAATCCATTTATATATTTATAAAGTTTTTTTTTTCTTTTATAAGAAAAAGACGCATCATTACATTATACCCAACTTAAATAACAAATATAATTTAATGATGATTACATGTGAGAACCAGAATTGCCAAATGAGGTATTAGATTCCTCTTTCCCTACGAAAACATTAGACTCGATGCATCTCAAAATTCTAATTAAAATTATTAGTTTAACATGCTTGTAAATACATGGGCAAGAACATTGTATTGTGATGCATTCTTCTATACTTTTTAATCAAATTATTTTAAAATAGTACACATTTGATTGAAGTGTTGTCAAGATATTAGCATGCTTCCTTAGTGCTTGACACAATTATGGCATTAGCGATCATAATTATTCACAAATATTAAAACCTTGTTACAAGTTGATATTGTAATTTTTTAACGAGTAATTTGTTTTTTCTTAATTATAAAATCGTTTTAAATATATATATAATCAAAAAACGAACCATATTTCAAGATTTACTTTACATTACATAATAGAGTTGCACATGGTTGATATTTCTTTATTTTGAAGTTTCTATGTTAAACACATTTTTGGATGGGTACCTTATTTTTTTATTACTTTTTGACATATGCTTGAAGAAGAAAAAAAGTCTTAAAAGCTTGTTAATATTTTTATTTTCATGATCATGGACTTCTTCGTTACTTCTTCACACTTTACTTGATTAAAAAAAATTAAAACTAGATACTCTTTTTTTTTTCACCACAAATAAAAAAACATAACTTTATATATAAGATACAAAATTACATTTTGCAAATGATCCACTATCAAAATGATAAGTGTCCATCTAATCAATACAATCAGCTCAAAAAAAGCTTATACAAAATATCAAAAAAATAAGTCTTCATTACAAAAATCATCCATATATTGCAGATATCCATCAAAAATCAACAACAAGTCAATCTGTTGTCCCCAAATACTTCACAAAAAGTTCAGCTCCATTATATAAAACTTCTCCATATACAGCAGATATTCATCAAGAATGCTGTTAGCAAAAAACTGCATAATCATCAAAGTCATTACCATCAATGTCATCAAAAATCATCCAAGTATACAAGCCATGTATACAAAAAGATAACTGTATTATCTCATACAGTAATCAGCTCCAAAACATTGCATAAGTATCTCCATAGAAAATCATATAAGACTAAGTCCAACAATTCACTGAACAGTTCAGATTGTTAACAAAAAACAGAAAGATCAGATCATATTTCTCTTAAAAAGAGCAGTAACCAATAGACCAGTTCAAAAAACCTGATAGGTATCAAGTCTCTCAAATCCAATAAACTCAGAGATAAGCCAATATCCATTCTGAACTTTCCCACCATCATTGGCTAACTTATCAGCTGATGCATTTCTTTCTCTATAAATGTGTTTGAAATATGTTTGCTCAAATAAATCAGATAGTCTGTTGACTTCTTGTAATAATTGAGCAAGTTGCAGATTGTGAATTATGAATTTACCTATAATCTAGTTAATGACTAGCAAGGAGTCTCCAAACACCTGGATTTTAGATATCTGCTTGTCCAATGCCAAAATTAAAAGTAATTTCAAAGCATATAACTCGGCAAGATTGTTAGTACCTATCCCCAACCCAGCTTTAAAAGTGAAAAAATGATCATCTTTAAGGAAAAGAATACCCCAGCACCACACAGATGTGGATCACTAAAAGCTAAACCATAAAAAAAACCCAATATTTAGATTTGTCAATATGTGGATACTCTTATTTCCATGATAAAAAGAACTTTATATCCTATATTAAAAATTCAAAATATATCTAAACCTTGCACTAAATGTGGAAATTATTTTTAATACCATATCCATTTGATATTTGTTAAAGACTATTAAAACATGTTTAAATAAGCCAACAAATCTGAAAAGACACCACATTGAATTCCTTAATGGAATGATCTCACTTGAAATGTTTCTATCATAGTTGGTTTAAGATTTCATTGCACTTTAAAATCCCTTCATCGTTAGAAGGGTATTATATTATTTTAACTTTAAAAAAATGTGAAAGTGTGGATTTTTCCAACATTAAATTATTTTATTCAAAAAAGTGTGAAAGAGTTTGGATTTTTCCAACATTATATTATTTTATCTAAATAAAAGTTGTGTAAGAGTTTGTATTTTTCCAACATTATATTATTTTATCTTTATAAAAATGTGAAGATGTTGGATTTTTTACTTTGATCGAGTTAAATTTTGTTTCAATATTAAATTAAGGTCTCAAAGATTATTAAATTAAAGTAAAATAATTGTTAAAGTTATTACCAAAAAAAATAACAGTTGCGAAATGTTAAAGAGACTCACATGCAAGTGATTTGCTACATGCATTTATCGTGAAAAAACTATTCAAGCTTAATGTCCCTTTATTTTTTGTTCCTATGGTTTTGAGGCGCAAGGAAAAATGAAGATGTTTGTAACTCAATTAAAATTAGTGAAGAAACTCGGCGATAGTCGAGAGGTGGCCCTTCCACCTATCAGACATAGAAAGATGGCCATGTCATTGGTGAAAGATGGCCATGTCATTGGTGGAGTAAGGTTTGGTAGGGCAATTCAACAAGATATGGTCCTCCCCATGCTCTATGCAAACCTGAGTACAAAAGAATTAGTGACCACTAATCAAAAGGGAAGTGGGAACCTTCTTTCTCAGTAAGGGTTTCTTTGTTTTTTACTTTAAAGCTCAAGAAAACCACGATCTGATTTTCAGGAATGATTGTTAGTTCATGGGGCCACGAGGTCTGTATCTTAATAAATCGACTCCAGACTTTGGTTTGAACAAGGATATTCCCAAAGTTGTCCCAGTGTAGATTTGGCTCCCGCATCTTTCGATTCATTGTTGGAATAATGGATCAACGTAGGAAGTTGGAAATACTATAGGCAAATGCATAGACAGAGAAGAACCAATTGAGCAGTTTCCTTGCGCAAGAATTTGTGTTGAAATTCATCTAGAGGTTGGCCTCCCAAAGGAAATCAAAATCTATGTGGATGATTGGACCCATATTCAGCAATTGGACTGTGAACAAATCCCCTTCAAATGCAGGATATGCCATGAATATGGATACTTCGCAAAGGACTGCAAAAAAAAACCAGATAGTTATCGCAATGCCTAAATAAACAGTGCAATGGATCAGTGTACAAAAAGGTGGCAGGGCTAAACAAGGGAAGATAAAATCTTGAAATCCAAATAGGGGTCAAACCCATTCAAAGAAATCAATATAGAAACCCTAGGAAGAAAGCAGTTTCAGATCTAAGCAACCCACATAATAGATACGAAATCCTCAGCACAACCGGAAGAAGAGACCAAAGAACCTGAGAAAACAACTAATCCTCACCCTATATTAGAAGATACTCCAAAAATTAAAGAAAATAGGGTATGGAATATGAAACAACCAATCTTAGTCAAGGAGGAAGAGATTAATGGCCCCCAATCAGAGGTCGATACCCCATAGGAAGAAGAAGTTGATATGGAGACAAGCTCCAAAATGGGGTGGAAATCTAATAAAGAAAGAAGGGAAGAAGAGATAGAAAGGGAAAAGACACTGGGAGCGCACCCGACTTTAGAAAGAGTGATCAACAAGGAAACCCAAGGAACTAGGAATACAAGAAAACCAAGACCTCTTGAACGAAAATGGTGTCCCTCATCTATCAAAGGTCAGTGATGAAGATCAAATCCTATAACAGAGGAGGAATGGGATGTAAAAAAAAGAAGAATCCCTATGAGACATGATAAGATTGGAAAATACAGATATTATATTGATCCAAGAGATAAAACAAGAAAAGTGAGAGTTCATATGTATAGCAGGAAAAATTTGGAAGAGAATTTTAGATTCCACCCCACCTGAGGGGAGGAGGGATTCATGGAGCTGATTTTCAAAGCTTGGAATAAAAAGATCAGGGGATCCCTTTTTTTGTATGTGAAGAAAAAATGAGAATCATCAAAAAGTAATTAAAAACATCGGTGAGGAAGATGTACATACTTCCTACCCAAGAAACAAAGGTTAAACAAATGGATATGGAGAGAAAAGAAGTTACAAAAAAAGATCTGCAAAATGAAGAATGACTACAATTAGAACTTCATAAAAAATTCCATTAAGAAGAATAATATTGGAGACTAAAATCCTGAAGTCCTTGGATGAAGGATAGTGATAGAAAAATAACCTTCTTCCATAAGCAAGCTCAAATGTGCATGCATAGGAAAAATTTGTTAAAGATACAAAGCACAACTAGGTAAAGATTTTATGAGTTTGAAAGAATCAAGGAAGAAGCATATAGGCATTTTAGTACGTTATATCAAGTAGAGAGCGAGGACAATGAAGGGGATTAGCAAGAATCCCTTTTCAATATCCCAAATCTCATCACTCTGACAGATAACTTCATACTTACTCAAGAAATAATGAAGGAATAAATCAAGGCTATAATTTTGGGAATGGAACTTGACAAGGCTATGAGGCCATATGGCTTTACAATCCAATTTTATTGAGTATGCTAGAATATCATCAAGAAGTATCTCAAAATAATGTTGGTATAAGCACAAAAGAAGCCCAAAATGGGAGGAGCAATCAATTTGTCCTTACTAGATCTTATTCCAAGAGAAATGTATCCCTCTTCCTTTGATAGGTTCCTAACTATCTCTCTATGTAATGTCTCCTACATGATTCTTACTAAAATTCTCGCCTCCAAACTCAAGGCATTCCTCCTTTCCTTAATCTAACCCAATCAAGGAGTAAGGATTCATCCAGAAAAGCCAAATTCTAGACAATATCATTTTGGTTCAAGATGATATTCACTCAAGCAAAATGTGACAATAAAAAGGTATTCTTGTAAAAGTAGACATGGCTAACACAATTGATCAGTTTGATTATTAGTTCCTTTTTCGAGCTCTTAAAAAAATTGTCTTTGTGGGAGATTTTATATCATGTGTGAAGGATTGCATCAAGAAACCTTGGATTGCTCCTCTGGTTTATGGGAGAGATACGGTCATTTTCTTGGCTACCGGATATTGAGGTAGGGGTTCCCCCTCTCCCCTCTCCTTTACATTTTAATGGGAGTTGTACTAAGAAGGGGTATGGAAGCAGCAAGGGTCGATGACGGTATCCTGGGAATAAGAATTTATAGGGAAGTAAAATAAATTAACCATTCTCAATTTGTGAATGATTCCCTCCTAATTGGAGGAGATTGTCGGATCATAGCTCAAAGGTTCAATAAGGTCTTGGAAACATACTATCTATCCTTGGGAAGCAAAATCAATGGATTGAAAAGAACTATATATGGATGGAACATAGACCAAAGAACCCTCTTATAAATTACAAGGGAGTTGGGATTCCAAGGGAAACATAATTGGGACTACTTAAAGTATCTATGTATTCCAATTGCTAAAGATGGCCAAAACGTTTGAGCTAGATAGGAATTCTCAACAAGTTTAGAATAAAAGTAAGTTCTCAGACATATAATTCTAGATGGGAAACATACTTATATGTCTCGGAAATCCCCCTAAGAGGAAAAAAATGTACTCATATATGGAAACTGTGCAAAAAGGTGTAGGATTTTTTTCACAAACATTTATATTGGATACCTGGAAATGGAAGAGAAATCAAACTATGGGAAGACAAAATTTTACATGATCCACCTCTTGGATCCATACCTGAGCTACAAGATCTCCAAAAATGGATGAACAGTCAAGGAATAATCAAGCTTGAATATTTGTGTATTTGGGATTCCACAGAGCATAACTCGTGGAAAGGTTGGACCCACTTCCTCCCTCCTCCCACTCTACAACATGATCTAAGCCTTATATTTCAACAGTTTAAAGGAAAATATATACTCAGTAGAAACTTCCAAGATGCCCAAGGATGGTTAAATCCTAGTGGACAATATTCAATAAGGCCAATATATAAAATCCTCTAAAATATTCAGAGGGATCCACAATCAAACTCAGTTTGGATAGGGGTATAGAAAAATAATTTTCTTCCTATTAAAGTTAATATCTTTTGTAAGGCTACAATGCACGGGAAAATCCTCACAGTAGATAACCTTCAAAGGTGTGGCTTCCCAAGCCCCTCTAGATGTGCATTACTATGTCATGCTCATGAAGAAACGAACACGCATTTATTTTTAGAATTCTCTTTCACAAGAGAGGTATGGAAAGTTCTTCTGGGACCTATTCATCAATCTTTATCTTTACCTCAATCAATTAGTGATTTTTTCAATTATTAAGGGAAGTCCTATAACCTATACCCAAAAAATAAACCACTTCTCTAGTGGCTTTGGTTGGATCTTCCAAAATTTATTTGATGGAATATTTAGTTAGCACAAAACCAATCAATCTTCCAAAATATTCCCCCAATCGTGATTCAAGTGGCCTCAAAAGAGAAATATTTGATGGTAGAATATTATCAAGAATAAGGAGGTCAAAATCGTAGAAATATTGATTTGAATAGTGTAGAGCAAGCGTATATATCAACACCGAATATTCAAGATAATTAAACACAATGACAACCTTCCTATTAACATCTTTGAAGTAGGTAGATCAGATTAAAAGGAATGAGTTTTGAAGAATGGAAACAAAGGAAAGGTAGCTTCCTTCTCTTCTTTGATGGAGCCTCATAAGGGAACCCTAGGGTGGCAAGAGAAGGGGTTATTATACATCCTAAAGGAAATACAAAGGAAGATTTTGCTTGGGGTCTAGGAATAACCTCCAATAATATATCAAAATCCTTTGCTATGTATCAAGGTATAAAATTCTTGGTGAAAGATCGAAATCGGGATGTGATAATTCTTGGAGATTCATCGGTAATAATCATATTCTTCATCCTCAATTCACCTATTTACAGTCTCAATCTATCTATAATTTATGAATATACAACAAAGGTGATTGAAAACTTGGGAGACATTCAATTATATCATGTTCTTTGAGAAAACAACAAGGAAGCATACCTAATGGCCAACCTAGCCATGGATCTTCTGAAAGGATCTCTTCATTTATTGAATTGCAATGCAACTGATAAAACAATTCCATAAGCAATATGCAGTAAGGAGGTAAGATTTGGAAGGAAGGAATTTGAAGTGCTAAACTATTAGATACATAGACAAATCATATTTCCTAAAATGGAAGACATAATTAAGTCTGCATGGGCCCGCATAGGACATGGACAACATATGATTTGGTATGGTGTCATGATGAGACCTGGACAGGTGACTCAATGAAGAAATCCATGGATACACATGACCTACCATGATCGAGATAAATGTAAACTCGAGGAAGGATTATGAGGCTTTCAAGTCCATTATCATGGTAATGAATGGTTGTAGAATCTCGATTCATAAGAAGGATCAGGCTTGTCCTATGTAGTGAATGAATTTAACAGGATATGATTTTCAAGAGAAGGAAGCAATCATGCATGGAGGTGGAAATATTTTTTTATGTGGTTCGATAGAGAGGGTTTGAAGTGTGTTCATCGTCTACAGAGCTCAATTGGTTTCTTGATAGAGTGCAATATGGAGACAAGGGTAAATTGCATTAGGTTGTGGAGACTTGTGAACTAGATATTTTGATGGATACATGGGAAATGAAGGATGGAACAAGGATTGTAGCATCCCTAATGAGATGATGAGACTGCAATCAAGTCACTTTCACCTATGTCATTTGGTACATAATCTAAATCACGAGTTCTAGTTATTAGGCTGGTAGTTGGATCAGTGGAAAGTGTTGGAGGAGCAGGAACAATTTTAATGGAGCACGCAGAGAATGCATACCATATGGCATTAATGACAGTCGAGCTAGAAGTGCAGTAGGCTAAGAATGAAGACTTGGAAACCAAATTTGCTATGCTGGACATTATCATGTTTCCATGTTACTAGGAGAAAAAGACGTAACAATCGACTCTTTCACTCTCCCAATAGAAATGAAGTACAACCCTCAGGTCTAGAGGAACACCCTCTAACTTTCATTTTATGTGTTTTCAATGTAGTCTTTTATTGCAACAATATGTTAAAATGTATATTTTTAGGCATAGAAACTCTAGACATTGTTTAGTGTTGAAAGCATTTCAGAACTAGAATTGTGAAGAGGTGATGAAATTTTGGAAATCTAGTCAGGGGACCATTTTTTCTATATAATTACGAGGGTATTGTCCTCTCTTTTTAATATAAAAACCCCTAACCATTTTTGTAAAAAAATGTTATAGAGAATTAAAAAATAGGAAAGGGACTCTTACAAATTAGATAATAGGAATGAAAGATCAATAATAAATTAAAGGAATTAAAGAATTAAATAACATGATTTAATTGATCAAATAGAAAGAATTAAAACCATAGGGAATATTATAGCACATGAGTTGACATTGTGGGATTTAGTACTCTAAAATATGGAAGCAAGATATTTCCTAGTATATAAGGTTCAAGGGGTATTTTTAATATATTAAAAACACATAGATATCAGGGGGTTTATAAAAAAAAAAATTATCTATGGGGTTGAATAGAGTGTTGGGGGGCTTGAATAGATACTTTATGTCTAAGTTAGTCTAAATTTGATTGCATGTGAAGTCATATTAGTGTTTGAATAAGTATGATGTGTGTCAATGTGGTATGAATCTAATTGTGTTTAGAGTTAATGTGGTGTTTGAATAGGTATGGTTTGTGATTGAATGTGATGTGAATTTGATGGAATGATTGTGAATGAAGTTGACTTGTATTTCGGGAGTTGTTCGTCATCTTGAAATATTTCCTTTCACTAAGATTTCATATTTGACTTTGCAAGGTTTCTAGGAGTTATAAGAGTTGTGTCATGTCACTATATTGAGGGTAAAAATAAAAAAGGGGTATTAAAAATTTCATGGAAAAAGTGAATACCTAGGATATCTAGAAAATAATATTTTTTTTAATTGTAAAGGTGTATTGGGAGGGGGGTGAACAAATTTTTTTGGAGGAAATCATTAATATGTAATGAAATTATGGGTATTCCTTAATATCCTATGAATGCACCCTCTATGCCATATGCTCACAGAGTTAACCCCTTGAGATGAAAACTAAGAGATCATGACAAAATTAAGTGATAATGAAAATTAAGGTCTAGGGATGAAAACGACTAAAGAGAGGGATCACATGAAAATCGAGAAAAGTAAAGTGGGATTAATGATGATGAATGTGTTTGTGTTTGTGTGTGTAGAGAGAGAGAGAGAGAACAAAAATCAAAGAGGTTATAAAGGGAAGAGAAGGGGATTAAAATAGGTCAATCAAGACAATGGATTAATGATTTTTGTTATTGACCTGGTTTATAATCATCTTCTTGATTTAAATTGTGCAGTTGTTTTTCCATCTCAAGGGATTCTCTGACGAGATGAGAAAAGTGATGGGAAGTGGAGGCAAGGATTTTGGTTTATTCAAAGCAGATGAGGTGTATAGAGTTCGAGTGCATTAGTGTCAATAATGTTCTCTTTGAGATGAGCTTGGATGGATCTACATGTTTGTCCAATGTAAGATTTCTTATATGAATGAGAATTTTGTATACCTCTTCAGAAAGGGAAGGATTGGTTTTGAATTCTACACTCCTAAATAATTGTTTAAAGGTTTTGTGAGATTTAAAGACCATTTTAATGTTCTAAATGATTAACAATTTTAAATTATAAATAATTATTACATAAATATAAAAAAGATAAATACATGTAAAAGAATATCAAGAGGAACAATATTATTTAGATTTCTCTATATACAAGGATTTGTTAATTTTACCTAAAGAATAACCATTAATCTAGAACTAATTATTTTACGAAGTTTAATTAATAACTATTCCATATTATTACTCATATTAAAAAAGCATTTATATAAATATTCATATTACAAAGGAATTTATATACAAATATTCAAAATCCATTGAAACTTTACTATAGAATTTTAAGATAATTATTTATGTATAAACTTATGCTATCTATAAAAATATTCAAAACTCTATTGAAACTTCATTAAAGGTAATTATTTATTATTTATGTATAAACTATCTTTATCTACATGTATATCTATAAAAATATTCAAAACTCTATTGAAACTTCACTATTTGTAATTATTTATTATTTATGTATAAATTATCTTTATCTATATGTATAAACTTATGTTATTTAATTAAATTTATTTAATTTTTATTTTTAAGGATTTTACTTATAAAAACATAATATTTTTCTATTCATTTTAATTATGGAAAATATGGCAATCTTCTTTCAAACTATTATGATATATGTTCAATTTGTTAATATTTTTCTATTCTTTTTATCACATAAAAATTGATATTTTTTTATCAAATCACATTAAAATAGATAATTTTTATCAAATTATTATTATAGGTTCAATTTGTTTTTATCAACTATTATGATATTATGATATATGTTCAATTTGTTAATATTTTTCTACTCATTTTATCACATAAAAATTGATATTTTTTATCAAATCACATAAAAATAGATATTTTTATCAAATTATTATGATATAGGTTTAACTTGTATTTATTAACCTATGTTGTTGGTTGTTATGAAATTATATTTTTATATTTTATTTTAATTTATAATCATTTTTTATTATAAGTTTAAATAGAAAAATGATGATAGTGATGATGGCAACCATTATTAATGTATATTAAGACTAATTTGAATTTAATGATCAAGTGTTCCTTATGGTTATTAAATTCCATTAATACCAACTTTGATATATCACAACATAGTTGCAAAGAAGTCAATATTATAGTAGATATTTTGAAATTTGTTTTTAATCTTTGAAATTGAGAATTTATTTTTATTTTAACAATATTAATTTTTAATTTTCTAAATCTAGATTCATCACATCACTTTCTCTTAGAGTGCCTTGCTTACACCCACATTAGATCCTAGTTTTATAGTATTTGTTACAATACAAACCTTTATAACCTCCTAACTTGCCAAAACTATAATGAGCTTGGAGAAGCTTCTTGGCAAGCTTTTTAACCCTGGGAACAAGATTTTAAAGTAAACAAAGTATTTTCCTTCTTAAAGTCTAATAGACCAAAGTTGGTGTGAGTGGACGTTAATCATCATCATGATTATCTTAATTTTCTCTTATCTCATCACACGTTTTCTTTAAATTCAAAAGTAATAATACATTTCTCTTATCCCATCATAGTTTCACTTAACAAAACTTTTAATATTAACATTATTTTAAACATACAAAAGTATTAAACTAATAAAAAATCACAATATTTCAAATTGTTTTTTAAATAACACAAGTATATTAATTTAATTTTTTTAAGAAGTGTTTCAAAATAATAATAATAGTAATAATAATAATTCCTTATTTAAATTATAATATTTAAAAAAAATAACATAATTACATTTATCTAAATTTTAAAACATAATTTTAAAAATAAATATATATTTTATTATTATTTATAAATTATTTTATTTTCTTTATTTTCTTTTTATTTTTAAAATATAAATAAACATAAAATTAATAATTTTAAAAAATAATAGATTATGCAAATCATTGTAAAAATGAATATAAGAACATTTAATTTATTTTAAAAAAAATCAATTGCAATAACTTTTTTCCTTATTTTTATTTTACAAAACAAATCATATAATCAACGTGCATCATGAAAATATCATAAGCTATGGTGTGAATCAGACTGTCAAAAGTCTGAAAATCTCTAGTCACCGATTTTATATAACTTTACCACTAATTCCTCTTGACATTTTTTTCCCTAGTCAATTTAGTCATAGATTTTAAAACATTATTTATTAATGTAATCAATGAAAAAGACAATAGGATGTCGATTTCATGATTTATTTTTTCATCATTGTCATATATTTAAATATAGTTAAGGATTTCCTAATTATATATAGGGAAATATTTTTTAATTTTAAAGTGATATAAGTTATATAATACTCGATTTTAAGAAACTTTTATTTTCCCATGTTTTAATGTTTTAGGGAACTTTGGAACTTGCAAGGAACTTGTCATTTCCTAAGTTATAGGAAAACATTTTTTAATTTTAAAGTGTTATAAGTTATGTAAGATTGGATTTTAAGAAAAAAATTTCCCATGTTTCAAAGAACTTTGGAACTTGCAAGAAACTTGTCATTTGGAAAAAACATTTAAATATATCCGATACTCTACCCTTACACTCTTACGGCTACTTTGCCACATTTCACATTCCGGATATAAGTAATAAAAATGTTTTTTAATTAAAATTTATATTTATTTTAATTAAAATACTTAACAAATCTATCGAATTTGAAATAGAGAAAAAAAATATTGGAATTCGAAATCAATAAAAAAATACTCTCAAATATATGGAAACAAAAATTCTTAAAACCATTTTAAAATTACTAAAACCCAAAACGCGCTAGCCAAAGTTATTGTCACAACCATTTTGAGCTTGGAGTATATATATATATAGTATATATATATATATGTATGTATGTATGTATGTATGTATGTATGTATGTATGTACATACAATAACAACCATTTTGAGCTTGGAGTATATATATATGTGTGTATATATATGTATATGTATATAT
>LPNX010091531.1:107988-187238 GCA_001517045.1 Pseudotsuga menziesii
CATTTAATACAAATGTGCAGTAAAAGAATCTGAAGAGTTTCAAGATGATGGACTATAAATCCATGGACACACATATGAAGATAATTCTGAAAGTTTATAATTCTTATTTCATATTTCGAGGATCTCAAGTCAAGTTATATGAATTTGGTTAGTCATGGGTCCCAGGATATACTATATGCTTTGAATTTTGGACATAGACATGTACAAAGCATGTGTTGCGGTGCCTACTTTGTACAAGTGTATATCAGCTTAGATATGTCTCAAACAATGCAAAAAAGGTTCAAATATGTATGAAATTTGACTATTATAGTGATCGAGGAAGGATCACATGTGTTTATCTAGCTAGAGAATGTTGAAAAGAAGTTAAGATTTATGAGGTTTCTAGTCAGTTTATATTTGAGACATGGTACATGTCCACAAATGAGTAGTGTTTCCATCATTTTTATTAAGTCTCTGTTCAGGAAATTCTTGGTATAGTATAGAAAAACTCCTCCAATTAAAGAGGGAGTATTGATATGTCTTCATAGTTGGAATCAGATAAATTCCCCACTAGTTAGTCATGGTACATGACTCAGGAAGAAAGAGGTCGTGATACCTTATGGAGAGTATCCACATAAGCAGAGGCATGGTTAAAGTCTCAGAGACTATTGATACTCAAGAAGAGTTATATGGACTATCAAAGAACTGTTAAACCTCTTGGAGAGGTAGTTGGGTTGCTACAGTATAAACAGAAGAATCACTGATAAAGTGACCATGCCTTGAAGAACATCATAGAGCATGAAAAGCTCACAAAGAACTTCTCTAGATAGCAGAAGATTCAAGAAGTCAACAAATGTTGAAGATTGAAACAAAATATGATACTTTCTTTCTGCATGATATTACACATTTGTTGTATAATGTTGTATATGATGGGTTTAAAATCCATGGTTTCTAGTTTAGAAAAACTTTATTCTAGATTAGATCTAGATGATGCTACTATGTGTAGGTAGTTGGTCAGTCTTTGAGTAGACCCGCTGTATTTTATGCTTACTACTAAGCATATGTTTGACTACCTTTGAGGTACATCATAATAGGCTCTTTATTGTATTTGATACAAGGCATACCTATTATACTATTGTGGAATCCAACTATTGTTTTAGCTTGAGATAAGTGATGTAAATTATAGCTAGTACTACAAAATCTAAGTGTATTATGGCTAGTACTACAGAAGAAAGATGTATGTTAGAGAGTAATACAAAATAAAATTGTGTTTTGTGGATAGTAATACATGATAAGGAGTATTGTAGCTTGGGAAGCTACCTACTAAGGTGAAATAATCGAGCCTACAATTATTAGGTGGTAATAATCAATTTTTCTGAAAAAACCTGTGTTATGATAAAACACATTAAGATGAATTTTTACTTCATCGGATTCATGGTCATTCTAAATGAAATTTTAGTACATAGCTACTGATGACCAGATTGGAAATTTGTGGACAATCCATTTTCAGTGATGAAGCTGAGTTACTTCCAAGACAAGCTTCGTATGGCAGGAAATTCTTGATAAAGCATAGATTCTCTCCCTCACTAAGAGGGAATGTTAAATGTACAGCATTAGGAGTCTTTCTCCATGAGACTTGTGTTGTATCAAGTCCAGAAATTATGTTGTATTAAGTTCATAAACTTATGTTGTATAAAGTTCAAATCTTGTGTTGTATCAAGTTAGTATGTTGAAGCCATGATAGATGCTTGTACTATGATATTATGTTGTATTAATATTAGGACTATACATTGTATTAAGATTAGGACCTTGTGTCGTATCAAGGTCAGAGACTTGTGTTGTATCAAGTATTGAACTTATGTTGTATTAAGTTTAGGATTTTTGTGTTGTATCAAGACCATATGACGTGTGTTGTATCAAGTCATGAGGATATACTATGTGATGTATGGCTAGTCATGGTCACTAGGTGCAATAAGTCTCCTTTAGGGATTAGCTACCCCTAGAGTGATTTACTTTAGCACATGACTATATGACCCAGGGTAATACATATTATCACAGGTTCAGAACAATTCTTTTGAGTATAATATGATATGATAAATGATTAAACATAGACCATGCAGTAAGATAAAGAGATGAGCAATAAAAAGATAATGAGAGAAAGATAATTCAAAGTGAACTCAAGTTATAAAGATTCAGTTAAATATGAATTCATCAATCAGTGATTTAGTTAAGGCATCAGTTGAACTATTAATGATCAACATTCAGTTAAGTAAAGAAGAGCTCAATGTTCATCAATCAACAAGATTCACTTCATAATGATTAACTACGAGATTAAAGAAAGATGGAATAGTTAGCTAAATTGTTTGCACTTTATTTAGACTAACATAAGACACTTAAGTTAATCAAAGGATGACACTTCAGTTGAGAAAGTGTGGTGCATGCGACACTTGAGTTGTTTCATTATGATACTTATGTTAGCATGTTAACTAAGTGATCAGTATTCAATTAGAGATTGAGTTCACTCCAATGTCAAATAACTATTATTTAATATCCATGATTGAAGGTATGGAACATTAGTTTTGCATGATGAAGATTCAATGCATGAATTGATTATTGGAGAAAGGAAATTTGAAATTGTAATGCATATGTGGCTAATTCTCATGCAACCATTCACTAGTGGTTGCACGATAGTCATTATGGCTTGTTATTAATATGATAGGCATATGGAAAGTTCATAACAGTTGTAATAGTGGATCTCTCTTCTCTATTGCTCTCTATTCTCTCTTATCGGGCAATCTGATTATGTTGTATAATTCATTCTCTGCTATCTATCTATTATACTTTGAAGAATTGTTGGTGTTTTTCATCCTTTATATTATAAGGATTTTTTCCCAGGAAACATCTTGTGTTGTGGATGAATTATCGTGTGATTGAATTGTTAATTGTTACAGGTCCTTCACATATCATTGATAAAAGTTTTAAAGTTAAATAATCTCCATTATTTCTTAAAACACTAACACGAAACAAACGGGTCTGGTTTAAACTTGAGATTTCAAATCTGGATTTTCTTTCCTGGATTTTACAAATATTTTGGGATGAGCATATGTGGATTTGATCCTGTTTTTAGTTCCCTTTTGTGCCTATTTTTGGTATGGATTTTTATCCTATGGATAATTTGTGCATTCGAGATTGATTTTGTCCCAAATTGGGAACTTTGCTAATCAATCTAAACATTATTTGTGGATCCAAGAACTAACCCTATGATGATATTTAATTTATAGGTTGGACATGGTCAGGGAGGAAATCAAATAGTAAGGAATATAGTTAGATCATGGAAGACAGAGAGTCTCCATTTGTACCCCTGAGAGGAAATTAATGGATGGAGTAGACATAGAGAATCAGATCGAGGAGATGGAAAAAAATTCAGATAGTAAGATCTTGTTCCTGACTATGTGGTGGTCCAATGCTCGAAGATAATGTGTATGACCTAGATATTCTCATTCTATACGCTTAAAGTATCACATCGATATATTTGTCCTTTATGTACAAAGTTAGAATTATAGTCATTATATGTAATTTTGATGTAATATGTTTCTTTCGATGGACTAATGAATTGGTTCAACAATTGATTGAGCCCAGAAATGTAGTCAAAGGAGGTTTGATGAACTCCAATATCAAATCTGGTTTGCATATATGTTCATTTGTTGAATTGTTTAGTCTCATGCTTGATATGCTTTATATGTGGAATAATTGACAATATCTCATTTTAATTATGGGAATGTTAAGGAATTAATTAATCATCCAGAATGGCTTAATAAGTGAATTAGTTATTTGTTGTATTTAATGGATCATGACGGTATCATAGTTATTTTAAAAAATCATATTATCAGTTTCTAACCATTTTTCACACATGTGATCCCCTGTTACAAGTATCTTGGAAATATTTTGGATTTTTTAGATCAAGAAAGATCGGTTGGGAAATATTTCAGATCAGGTGGTATTAGAGAAAGTTAACCATAGAATTCTGACTTTGTGAATGTTAACTAGATAAAGGATAGTCAAAATCAACAAGTTTTTATTGAAGAGAAACTACCTCATACATTAGTTGTGTTCTCATGAATTTTGGCGTCATAGTTGGTGTCGCAGAGATCACTATTACATTATTTTATTCTTCTCATTCACCACAGTAATCCCACTTTCCTTGTTCATCATTCATCTAGGAAGGAGTATGAATTATGAGAAATTACATATCATAGGAATGTGGGCTATCATTAAGTAGTATGACCATTATCAATTATTTTCTTAGTGTTGGGAGTTGGAATTGGGAAAATCCAAATGCAAGCCACGACTTAAAATTCAATGTGATATGAAGGTGATTGCTAAAATATTCATCCCATTTTAAACACAATAACACCTGGATCCCATAGTTTTAGTCGTTGCTAATTATCATTTTTATTTATATTTCCTATCTTGCTTGAGAGTGAATCATGATATCAAAGTTTTATATTTATAAATATGGAATAATATCTACTTTGGGCTTCCTAAATAATGAATAAATTCTTACAATAAAATAAATATGATAAAATAAAATGCAATTCTATTAAAATTATTATAGAGAGGAGTTTAGGGAAAGTCCTCTATTCTGGCCATAAAATACAGGATACTAATATTAAGATAGATGAAAATAAATTTTATAGGGTTGGGATATAAGTCTCTAATTTAGGTTAATAAAAATAGATTACTATTATAAAATAAAAACAATCTTCATTAACTAATATAAGAGAGGAGGAAGGGACCAAATATTATACTAGTAGGTCAAGACACCACTACTCGATTATACTTGTATCCATTTGACCACAAGATCATCATGAGTGATGATAAAATCATTATTAATCTTGAGATAAGTAAAACTAAAAAGATGAATTTTAAGAGAAAATGACTCTCTTAGTGAAGTTCAAGTGTACCTCATATATGATGTTTGGACCTTCTCCATAATTAGAAATCCATGTATATCTCTTTAAGATATCATACAATAGGGATAAATATAATGGGAACACCATTTTTTCTGTAAGACTAAAATGTATTCTTTGCATTTCATGCATAAGATGAATATTTTTTCCACCATTATACCAAACAATTATTACAAAAGAGTGAGATTTTTTCAAACAATTACCAAAAATTCAAATTGAGCAATACATTAACATGAATCCCATTGAAAATTAAAAAATATAGTTAATGAATGTTTTTTGTCTTACACCCCAAGGGGACATCGATAGGTAGTCCCAATGCAAGGCATATCTGCTGAGCAATTGGTGGTTTATGAAATTTATAGTTTATTATCAACTCATCACTAGGAGACAAACTATGTATTGGGTGTTCCCATGAAGATGAGAAATAATTTTTGGAAAGAAGAGGATGCGTGGAGTGAGAAAAATGAGCTTAATCGATCCTTGATTATGCCCTCCATAAAGATTTTAAAATCTTGATGAAGGGGTTAATCATTTTATTTATTGATCTACTTACAAAAACTTGATCGAGTGTTTGATAAACCCTCTATATAGGTATGGATCTCGATCGATGGTTTATCAAACCCTTGATCAATATTTCGTCAGTTATTTGAAATCCAAAAGATAGACAAGAGGGAATTTTCCTAACACCAACTGTTTATGGACACAAGATATCAATCAAGATAAATATTACAATCGATCCATGTATCTCAATCGAGATACATAGCTCGATCAAGCTACATACATCAATTGAGGTGTTATTAATGTTATATAAGTCCGCAAAGCACACTGTGTGGTTTATTTATATGCGACGATTGATAGTGTAGTAGATCGAATAAGACATTGTGACCAACAACCATCACCATCCTCCCTATTAATTTCCATGGCCTCCAACACCCGAGGTAGGCCATTCCATCATTGATCTTTTAAATAAAAAATGTGGGAGTAAAAATTTGCAATTCTTTTTTTGTTTTAGTAAAGAAAATTGTAGATTTTTCTTACTTTTTGTTTTAAATATACATGTTTTTATTTTAATTAAATTATGTTATTAATAAAATGTCAATTGTTAGATTAAATTTTTCATTTTCAAGTCACATTTTTGTTTTGTAAGTTTAAATATGCTTGGGGTGAGGAGTATAAGACAAGAAGGGGATGGGGTTCCTGTCACGTCCCCATGCCTCCGACCGGCGTAGAGGACGCGACTACACGCTTCTCAGATCGGGCTAACCGCCCATGAACATGTACAGGCTTAAAATTGCCTGAAACAGAATGTTGAAAGAGAATTTAAACTAAATTGTGCACACAGGGATGTTTATCATACACAGATGCATTTTAATCATCATACACAGCGGAAACCAACAGCATTCAAACAAACATTCATTC
Source organism: Pseudotsuga menziesii (assembly GCA_001517045.1). Taxonomy (NCBI): domain Eukaryota; kingdom Viridiplantae; phylum Streptophyta; class Pinopsida; order Pinales; family Pinaceae; genus Pseudotsuga; species Pseudotsuga menziesii. The sequence goes on from LPNX010091531.1 coordinate 114,357, forward strand.
AACATGTTCATTCCATTTTAATTAACAGTAAATATAGAATCGCAGAGGTAAAATACACAAGATTACTTATCTTATAAAGAACTTCTTCCGCAACCAGCTACGTCGCTGCAACGTTCCACCCAACCATAGGCCAGCGTGCTCATCAATCTCTCAGCAACGCTGCCTCCCCCGAGCTGGGCATGATTCTCCAAGGAATAAGGGAACTAGCAGGCTGACACATAGCCAAAGATAACCAAAACACAGCCAAGCCAACTCAGTTGGGTTTATCAGGCCATTAAGGAGCTGGAGAAGGCAAATTGCTAAGCTGGTGAGCTCATTACAGAACTAAGAACACCTACACTAGAACTAGCCTGACCTCTAAAACACCCAAGCACACCCAACACAAGGAATCAGTCCCTTCTCTGCTACACAGTCCCTCAGGCCCTGCATTCCCTTCCAGTGCTATTCAGGGGTGATGGAGAAGAAGTCCAGCCCTCTAGTTCTGTCTGTGTGGTTTCTAACACCAGGTTTATCAAGCATCCAAGCCAAAATCCTTACTCCTCACACAGTCCCAAGACCAGCCATTGCACTCAGGTAACCAATTTAGCTATTACAGCTTAAACAGGAGAAAAGGATTACACAGTCCCAAATGTAACAGCAAAAACGGCTCACAACATGGGGAAAACACACAGTCCTGAAGCTTATCAGTGAGCACAACTCACAGCAGGGAAAAACGCCCCAAATAGACTGTGCGTGAGACCAATAGTCAGTGAGACAGCCAAAAACGTGAATGGCTCTTCACAGCCATGGTAAAAACACATGAAACTTCCAAAAACGTGAATGGAAAATGCACCAGCAACTCCAAAAACACGAGGAAGACAACCCAATCCCCAGCACTACAAAAACGACCTCCCATCCATGGGAAAAATGAAGCCAGCAACCCAAAACGTGGAATGAAAGACACAGGAAAAATTCCAGCTGCTCCCAAAAGCCCCAACGTGAAGGAGAATGGTGAGGAAAATGGAAAACGTCGATGTATGGTAGAATGGCCTATGTTTTTGGGCATTTTCCTTGCCAAGGAAGTTAGAACACGTTTTTCAAAAATGGGTCTCTGCCCAATTCGAATTTGGTTGCCCATACTCTTCCCATTCCATGCAATAACTAACTCAACCACATTCCGGCAAAAATAAATGATTGGAGAAAAAGACAAGAAAGGTAGTTGACAGTTTGATGGGTTTTTTCATAGACATTTGGCTTTTCCCCATTGACCCATAGGTTAAATATTTCACTTCCCCCTTATCCTTAGGAAATCATGCCCCATTCGATTTAGTTGCCGCGACCGTAGCTGGTTGTGTCCATTAATTAATTATGATGCATATTTACATGATGGCCAACATATTATATGCCGCATGCCCCGATAGACCTTCGGTGACAATTAAATCCAAAACATAGCATTACCGATCAATGGCGGGGCCTTGGCCTTTAGCTCCACACCATGATCATTACAATATATACATCATATACATATAATGTAACGGGGTCAAAACCGGGGCATTACAGTTCCAAGTTGGGTTATGGGGGCCATGTAATGGAGAAGTAAAGGATAGGAGGTAAAATGTTAATTATATCTAGGGTAGAGAATCAATGTGAGGGATATTAATATTATAAAGAGGTATATAGAGAAAAGAGGGAGGCGGGGAGTGGAGAGATATCATAGATTAAAATGGTTGGTAGTATAAATAAAACCATATGGGGTGGTTGAGAGGCATTAAGTATGAGGAAGTGAAGGGAATGGAATGGTTATGAAGTAACTAGAAATATAGGGGAGAGTGGAGATAGAGAGGGTGGAAGGAATCATATGTCACAGATAAACAAGGTTGAGGGGTGAAGTACACAGAAATGTTTAGTGTGGATGTAGTGGGTGGAAAAATAGTGTTGATAGGGTATGGGGGATTAAAAAGAATAAATGAATTTGATTTACACGATGTTCAGAAGAGGAAAACACCTAGGTATTTGGACATAAATTCCATGAACAAAACGTAGAAACCATGACATAAATCATTTCTAGAGTATTTTTCCCAAAAACATTTGATATGGATACCAATAGGGTATTTTTCACACCAAGCATGACTTACATTGTCAATGGGTAACAATAGAAATTACTCTTTATCATTTAGGAATCTAGAGTGTTCTCATGTTTCATTTAAAAGTCAAAATTTCCTTAAAGAGGAAGTATTTTCACTATTAGAGACTATATCCAAGGTTATAATACCCATACTTAGTGTCACTTATATATCGATACTCAAATTCCAAGGATGTCATTGGGATTTTGTGGGTGTGTTCGAAATATTCCCTTAGGATTTAAGGCCCAAGTTTGATCCTATGACAATACAAAACCATAGAACCCATACATACTAGAAAAATACTTCATATTGGTGTAATACCCACACTTAAAATTAATTGACACCCCTAACAATTCATTTCTATTTATTAAAGGAGTTTATTTTTCCTTGGATGCCCATAGTATTTTACTCCCTCATACATGTGAAGAGACTTAAACGAGAACCCATATATAATGTTTTATCTTCGTTTTTTAGATTCTATGACATATATTATTATCTTCATTGTTTCATGTAGATCATTCTTCCAAATGAGGTTATTCCGTATTCCAGCCATGATTATCGAGATGGTCTAGTTTTCACATACCACCACCATATCATGAGCGATCCTGTAAGTAAACTAAATACAAAGTGTTTTGTCTATATTTCAATTACACATACTTGTTAACTCGAAATGGAGTCTTTTTCTACTTTCATATATGATCCCCACTAGTTGAGCGAGAACTAAACAGTGTCATGGGAAGTGTCTCATGTGAGGGCTAGGAGACATAGACTACCTCTGAGTGAAAAGAGGATTTCCTACACAAGATAGGTACTATAAGTTCATGTTTATTTTTTTTTTCAACTATCACTCTCCTTATTTTGTATCAATATTAGTGTATTTAATTATAGTACCTTTATATTGTTAGACATATAGTTTGACTGATAATTGTTTGTATTTGTCTGTCAATCACACTTATAAACATCCTTGGGAGGATGAGATCACCTTGATTATACTCAAGGAGATATGGTCGCAGCATGATTGTCTCTGTGATTAATTACAGAGAATGGGCCATGAATTCCCATCCAAAAGTTCCATCAACATGATGTTATATGTTGGTGGTGACTTGTTACAGATCCATAATATGGCAGATACACTCAATACCATCTTCTAGACAACTTGCCAGAGGAGGAGGGGCTGAGTATTGAGTCCTGACAAACAGGATAATGTTAAACCCACAACAAAGAGAGTGAATGTAAAGGGCATTTTGTTTGATATACGATCATCATCGTGCTCCTCTCACGTGAGACACATGTCTCTACTTATTACAAATTTTAAAAAACATTATCATAAAATATCTACGATGTTAATATCGAGATAAATTGATTTTATATCTCTCACTATTTGAAAATAAGGAGAGACTTACGATCTCATAAATTGATCTTGAGCTTCTTCACCCTTTCACACGGATAGTTCAAACCAATATTCCTTATGTTTATCTCACATGAAGATGTGACCTACTGGGTTTTTTATCACCACTAACCTTCATTTAATCGCATAGGATACTAAACCACCTGTTATCTCATTAAAATCACATTAATCAAGGAAACATTACCAAATTCCATCATTATTTAAAAATAGACTATGAACACACACACACACACACACACACACACACACACACACATATTGTGGCCCTATCATCTCCCCCAAAATTTAAAATGTTACACATCGTTGTGTTTCCCGATGTCCACACACACACACACACACACACACACACACATATATATATATATATATATATATATATATATGTGTGTGTGTGTGTGTGTGTGTGTGTGTGTGGACATCGGGAAACACAACGATGTGTAAGATTTTAAATTTTGGGGGAGATGATAGGGCCACAATATATATATATATATATATATATATATATATTGTGGCCCTATCATCTCCCCCAAAATTTAAAATCTTACACATCGTTGTGTTTCCCGATGTCCTTGTCCTAGTGGACCTTTCTATTTTTCAACCACCTCTTTGATATCCCATGTAACGATCCTAAGTTCCCATGTTTGTTGGTAATGTTCCATGTTCTATTCTTATTTTTTCCAATTCCTCATTTCTTAGTATTCATCAATGTTTTCATTGATTTCCAGGAAAAGAAAAATTGGTGTGTTCATCTTCATTCCAATCCATTTTAGTTCCTATTTCTTTGTAGACATTATTTGTACATCCATTGCTTGAACAGAGAAACATCCATCCTATGTGGAGAGTGTGGCTCCATCTTCTTTAAATCCAATGAAATTCTTTTCCACCTATCCCTTATGGCCTCCTCCACATCCTTAAGGGTATCCTAGATGGTTTTGTCAAAATGTTTGATAGCTTCTTGTTGCTTCTCCTCAAGGATAGGATTTAAGTCCTCATAATTTTCTAGAGTATTGTGATTTTGAATCATTGTTCCTATATGAGATGCTTCTTCTCTAACCCATAATGCATTCACCCATTCCTCTTACTGGTACAAATGAACATCCTATGATCTTTCTATTTCATGGTCCATCTAGGAACAAAGTGCTCTCAACTAGAAACCACCAATGTATGTATTAGGTGACCAGTCATAAGAATGAGGCACAACCAAGTTATGAAGGTATAATTACCACATATGTTCTTTTTCAAGTTTTGTCCTATGTAATGAGGTGTCCAAAAAATATTTTGGGTGGGGAAATTCCAATGGAAAGTTATTCTTTAACCTTTGTATTTGAAATCAACACCACTTCTCTTTTAGATATACATTATAAATTATGGAAGGGGGTCTCTAACCAACAATATCCTCATACATTTTGGTAACTTGGTCCAAGGTAGTCTTCAATTTCAATATTTTTTTATATTTTTCTTCTATCCTTTCTTGAACTCTCCCCAATTCCTCCTATAATGTCTGGTTCTGTTCCTCCAAGCATTTTTGCTAGTAGGAATGCTTTATATTTAAAAATTGAATACTTTATTGAATGGGTGGAGTCTTAATAAAAGTCACAACCTTCATTCTTTCCCTTGTGTACATAGGGAATTTTTTTGCAAGCTTTAACGCTGCCATCTCCTCCTTAAACATGGATAGTTCTTATAATGCGTCGGTTAGATGAGAATCCTCCTTGACTGCCACTACTTCTCTTTTTGGTGTATTCCCTTTGGTTTGTGTATATTCTTTTACATAACTGGAGGTTTTGTAACTTTCAACCCATCTAGACATTAGGATTAATCATTATTTGATTTCCCTAAGTTCTTAGACCTAGTTGTTGACCCCATAGTTACTTTCCTAGTGCTAGTCCTCGTTGTTTTTATCATCTGGCCTATGTAATTGTCATCCTAGCCTTCATTATCAATTCCATGCAACTTGGGAGTGATTCGGGAAGTTATGACATCAATTAGACACTAGTTAACTGACTTATGCACCCTCCTTATCTGTCTCTATTACTTTTAGAACTAAAATTATCTAATGTTACCTACCTATCTTCCTACCATTAGTTAACTACCACTCACACTTAGTTGATTTATCTCATCGGGTGTTGCATCAAGTTCTATGTATAGTGGGTAGTTTAAGTCTATCTAAGCATTCCACATTTGTGGAGTTCAACTGCCTCTTGAGGCTCCCGAATTTTTCCTTTGATGTTTTATTATATAGTAACACATAATGATGAATAATAATGCATGGAATATTTTTCCAATTGTTCTTGAATTCTATGTGTCATAGCACATTATTCTTATTCTCTATTTTTCTTGTACAATATATGTGAAGCCTATTTATTTCAAAATATCTTCATGTCAAAATATAACATGGTATCAGATCCTGGTCAGGACATTTCAATCTCCCTCAGATACTTCCATTGATGCACTAAAAGCAGTTGGGTTCGATATAAATCCTTGTATATTCCCATTGCTCCCTATGGATTTATATAGATAAGTACAGACAAGTGAGAAGCAACATTATAATGTGCTCATTATCGAAGTAAAGTGTGATTGAGATTACAAAAAAAAAATATCAAGTTTTGTGTAGGTGTTCAGCTCTCTCAACAGTAGTGCAGCAAGAGAGCATGGATATACCTAAGGTGGTAACCTTGAGTTCCTTCAATTACCATGAATGGAAAGCAAATATTGATATATTATTGTGCAACAAAGGTCTCTACAGAGTTACTATGTCCTCAGAAATCGAGCCAAATGCAGTTGTTGAGAAAACAAAGTGGCATAATAGGAAGGATGAAGCCTATGGATTTCTTTGTCTCTCTATTTATCGCGATATTATTTTTCATATTGTTGGATTGACAAGCCCAATTGAAGTGTGGATCAAACTTGAATCCTGCTTTGGAAAGTAGGATGAGATTAGAGGAAATCAATTGGAGAATGAGTTGGTCTCATTGAGACCAAGTGAATTCAAAATCATTGAGGAATTCATCACCAAGTTCAAGTCGCTAGTGATTATTCTCAAGTAGTGTGGGATTGAGAAGAGAGAATAGAAATCCATTTTTTCCATAATATAATTTCAGTCCATAATACTTAGTTTTGTGTAAAAATTGCATGCTACTAAACTTGCAGTTCGAAATTTTGGGATGCCATCCTTGTATGCATTCATAGATTCTCTCACCCAAGATAAATTCAATCTCATTCAAATGGGGACTCTAAAAACCTTCAAGGATCATTCTCTTTCATATCTTAAAATAAATAATTCCAAGTCCAAAGAACAGATAAAAATGAACGAGAACAAGCCAAAGTCACATTCTAAAGATGAAGCTTCCAATTCTACTAATGAAGGTTGGAATTCTAAGAAGAAGAGAAATAAGAAAGGGAGCTTGATGTGTACTTATTGCAATAAAAGTTTTCACACTAAAAATTATTGTTTTAAGAATAAAATAGACATCATGAATAATTTTCTCTAAAGGAACTATAATTATGTTAAATATTTTGCAAGAAAGAAAGGACCTAAAAACTTTACTGATCCCAAGGGGCACTTCAACAATGCAAATTTCAAAGGTAAAGATTGTCATGATTTGATTTCCATAATTAAAAACTTTTCCAATGCCTCTAATTTTTATGCACATTATTATATATAATGATCATAAATAAGATTCCCTCCTTTGGATAAGTCACCTATGAGTTCTCAAGAGCCATCTCCTCTCAATCTAGTTTTTTGTCACTAGTTTTTGTCTTTCCTATATCCAACTCTTTCAATATCCATTCAGATTCTTATTTATTTGATTTACAATATATTTTTCATGATCATTGGATGTTACGACACTCAGTATTCCATCTATTTGATGCACAAAATACCCTACAACTCCCAAATTCTCAAATTTGTAAAACACACAACTTCATGGTTTTCGATATTGTGTCACTGGTGCAAGTTGTTATTATGTATTTGTTTTCTTTCATTGGTTTGTTTTAAATGTAATTGGATATAATTGGGTTGTTTTTACATACATTTGGACCTTATATAACCTTAATTGGTTCGAATGTATGGTCATTATATTCTCCATATTGTCAATGTATTCTAGTTGCACCCAGTTTTGCTATTGTGAATCTACCCATTTTTTGAGCCACTATACCTTGGTTGTTTTCTTCTCCATATGGATTATATTCTAAAATTTCATATCCTCATAAGCTCCATTTCACAATTATAAATATTTTACATCAGTTTGGAAGAAAGGTTTATGGTTTGGTTCACCATTATGCAGCTACACAAGAAATTGAGCCAACTAATTCCACTGATGTTATTTGGTTGGGAGATTATTGCATACATCTATTTTCTATATATTATTTTGTATTCATATATTATCATTTATTTTTTCACATCAAGAAGCATTCATATGATGATCCTTCATCACTAGAAGATGAGTTTCAAGGGGGTTTTCTACATGTTTTTTTGTGTACACAACATTGGAAATTTGATTCATGATCAAGGCATCTACAACAAGTTCACCAAGTTTTTCACCCATAAGTAGTACATACAGCTTATTCAAGTGAATAACAATACAAAGTGAATACATTCATTTAATTTATGTGCCATTTTCATTCTTGAGGGAGGATTTTCCCCATGAGTTCTTTCCTCTTTCCTTGTTTTACATGGACAAATAAAATTGTAAAGGGTGACCTTTTCGTTTGTTGATGGACTCTAATCTCTTTCTATTTTTCACATATTTCATTCTTAATGGGGCATGTTGTAATATTCAACCGATATATACATTAGTACTAATCATTATTTGATTTCCCTACGTTTTTATACTTAGTTATTCACCCAATAGTTAGTTTCCTAGTGTTGATCCTCACTATTGCTATCATCTGGATTATATAATTGTCATACTAGCCTTAATTATCCATACATGCATGAACATTTGGACCTAATGCACACATTCTTCTTTATTTTAGGGATAAAGGGTTCCGTCTTCAATTCCATGAAACTCTGGAGTGCGTTTGAAAATTATGACATCAGTTATAAACTAGTTAACTGACGATTGTATCTACTAGTTTTAGAATTGAAGCTCTCTAATGAACCCTAACTACCTGCCTACCATCATTGAACTACCACTCACACTTGGTTAACTAATCTCATCAAGTGTTACATCCATTTCTATGTCTAGTGGGTAGTTTAAGTTTATCTAAGCCTGCCACATGTGTGGAGTTCAACTTCCTCTTTAGGCTCTCAAAATTTTCCTTTTATGTTGTATTATATATTTACACATAATTATCAACAATAATGCATGGAATCATATAATCCTACAAGCCTCTTCGTCGTCTTTCTTCTCTTTATATTCTTTCTCTTTCTCTTCCCTGATATTCACTTCCTTCTTAAGTCTCGTTCTCTGTCGTCTAAACTTGTAGGATTTAGAGGATGACGCTAGTTAATTATGAATAGAGACTTCCTTGGAGTTATTTATTTTTAATAGGGTATCACCAATGATATCATTATTTTCTATATTCAACTCGATATTTTATTTGGACCCTAATTGAGTGGTCATCTTCTTTTACATGCCTAAACCCTTTCTTTATTTTTGTCCCATAACAAGGTTTGAGATTGAACCTACAGTTCCCTTCATTATTTACACATTGTCATTGGAAATATGTATGAATATTTCCCAAGAAATTTTAGGTATTTGGGCTTACAAATCCTTGTATATGATCAATTTAATTAGTCCACGATGCGGTAGGGAATCATCTTTTCCTTTCACTACCTTCTGAATCATCTCCCATGTAGACTACAGTAGAGAAAATGAATGATGATATTGTTGTTTGGTTTTATGTGACCTCGATTTATAAAGAGTTTCAACATCCTGAAGTGAAATGTGGGCACATAATTAAGTCTCCTTGCAGATGTGATGTATTTCATAATAACAATTGAAATTTCATCACATGGTCTTGGCATAATTTTCCTCTTTACACCATTTTTTATACTTCATACGTCTCTCCTTCTAGAAATCATGTTTTTTCTTTTATTTCATTTTCTCTATCATCCTTACCCCAATGTAACCCTTCTGAAATGCATATGTAAGATGATGTATTTTTTTCATTTATATGAATCTGTAGCCCTTTCAGCCTTGTTGCATATTCTTCCTCTTTGTTGTGATTGAGATTTCTAGAAAATTTTAGGGCTACATTATGCTAATAGAGATTTAGACTAGTGATTAAAGTCATCCACCCCACTGTGTGGAGGATTTTCAATACCTCTTGGTAATCATAGAAGGGGTAAGGATCCTCAGGATCGCTCTTTTTAAAATTGGTGGTCATTTTACATACTGAGTTTTAATCAACTGAACAAATCAATATGATGATGGATTGATAATAAATTACTTGCATCTTCACTAAATCAAGCACTAGCCTCCTTTGTTGCACTAGCCCCCTTTGTTTTGTTGCTTAGAAATCTGTGCATTCCCTACTTCCTTTGAACCCTCTTCATTCTCTACTATGATCATTGTTCCAAATGAATGCAGGCCATAAAAACATTCAATTGTCCTCATTCTTACTTCCCACTTCATTATTTTCCACTTATGTGACTCATTTAAACTCAATATCTTAGGGAGGTATGACACACATGTTCTAATTATTCTTTTTCATGTTTCTATTCTTCCACCCCATATTGCTTGTTTCCAATTTTAATGCACAAACATTATTTGTTATGGATAAATGAACTTCTTTTGAATTGCACTCCACCTCCCCCTTTCTAAATGTGAGTTGTCCTCATATTAGTTTTGAAATAGTTATTATTTATGTAGGTAGGATATATTCTAATGATTTAAAAGAATGAGGCCACTAGTTACCTTTCGATGCTTAACGTACTTGGTAAAGTTGACCTAGTGTGTTGATGTGATCACAAATCACTGATGTTTCTTTCTGTAGTTTATGCATGTTTTTTCTATAGAAAGTATGTTCTTTTCGATAATTGAATATGTTGTTGTGTATTTTTTTGCTTTCGAGCTGGTTGGAGTTGATTTTTTTCACTCCCTCACTTGATAAATCTTTTGTTGTCTCACTTAATGAATGCTTGCTAGCTCGCTTGACAAATGATTGTTGGATCACTTGATTTATTGTGCTTGTTTGTAGTAATGTTATATTTTAAATAATTTATTTGTTGTTCTTTCCTTCTTTTCATTTTCTCCCTTTTTTTCTCCTTTTTTCTCTTTTTCTTTAAATTTCTTCTTTTCTTGTTTTTCTTCTCTCTTTTTTCTTTTCTCTTTTTTCTCTTTTTTCTTTTGTTTTCTCTTTGTTTTTTCTTTTATTTTTCTTAGAAGAGCAACTTAGCTAAAGTGGAGTACATCAAGGTCCCCAATAAACATAGATCATTCTTATATAGGTTTTGTGTGAACTCCTCTTTAGAAAGTGGTTTCTTGTACATATTTAGTCTATGTTCATTGACCATCATTGGAAACTGACTATCATCTATTGTTCTAATCTTGACTGCTCAATTATCATAGATGGTGTCTATTTGGTATGGTCTTAGCCACCTGGTTGTTATAATTCCTTCCAATATGGAGTCATATAACAATGCCTAGTCTCCTTATTTCAATAAATGAATCCATAAAAAAACCTTTGCTAAATCATTCATCCATAGAGTATTTTTAGTTGTAGCAAATTTGGATAGAAACCTCCACTAAAACATCTAGAACCATTGGAAATGGTTGTGCGATAACAATTTTTTTTTACAATTTTTGTAAATCTTGTAAAACTAAAAACATTTGTTATGACCTCCACTTCAGTGTCTTTTCCTTGTAGTGGTCTTTCTATTCCAATATTTCCTTGTCAGTAGATTGCATAATCTATAATGCCACATAAATAGTTGAAGGCCCTATTTATATATATCTAGTGCTCCTTCCCTTGTTTTGACATATATCTACTCAAAACTACCTATGCATGTAAAATGTTCAGTCTAGTACATGGCATTCCATACATCAAATTGACAACACTAGAATATAGAAATCATGACATGTCTTCTTCTTCTTCTTGTGTCTTGGTAAACTGAGCTTTATATTTAAATTCATGCCCACAAGAATAAGGACCTTGATCAATTTACATTTTTGCATACTAAAACTTTGCAATATTGTCTTATATTTTATCTAATTCAACCATAGTTTCATTTTTGCATGATCTCTTTCAATATCCATCCCAAAAATAGATTTAGCAACACCAAGATCCTTTATGCCAAATTTGGAGGATAGTTTCAGTTTCACCTCCTACATGACATTCATTTTGTTTCCAATCAACAAAATTTCATCCACATACAAAATTATATCCATGAAGTCATCTCCAGCTTCATGGTCACAATATACACTATCATCATCTTTAATTCTCACAAAACCCAATCTAAGGATGTATCTACCAAACTTCTAGTACCAGATCCTAGGTGATTGCTTTAGACCATAAAGAGACTTTAGCTTGTAGGATAGCTCTTTCCTTCCCTTCACTATAAAACATTTTGATTGTTTCATGTGGATTTCTTCTTCAAAATCCATATATAGAAACTTTTTCTTCACATCTATATTCTCTACCTCAATATCAAAAGTAGAAGCTGTAGAAAAAAGAAATATGATAGAAATTAATTTATCATCAAGAGGAAAATATTCACCAAAATGGATTCCCTCTAAATAGAAATTTCCCTTTGCTATTAATAAACCTTTGTACTTCTCCACTTTACCTTTTTCATACAACTTCTTCTTAAACAACCATTTTATGCCAACAATTTTTCTTCCAACTAGAAACTCAATTATATCCCAAGCTTCATTTGTATCCAAGGAATCCATGTCTTTAACCATGTTCTTCTTCCATAGTTTAATATACTCTATATCTCTTTCGTCCTTAATAGTTCTAGGAACATCACCAATATTAGACAAAGAAAATAACAACGAAAATTATATGGGGAATACCTTTCTTCTTTCCTCTGTTCCCAATATTATCTCCTCAAAACTAAATTATGAGTTTCTCCTTATTCTAATTCATATTCTTCTATTGAGTTAGACTCTTCATCCTCCAGCTCAAATAGTACTATCTCAAGTTCGTGTTCCCTTGGTACAACTTCCCTTTTGGGAACATATTTAACCTCCTAAAAAAAAACATCCTGAGTGAAACTATACTTTTACTAACTGAGTTCCAAAGTTTAAACCCTTTCATGCCACCTCCATAACCAATAAAGATATATTTTTCATCTTTATTATCCAACTTACTCCTTTTTTTCCTTTGGAACATGTGTATAAGCATCACACCCAAACAAATCAAATGTTTAAGTGAGGTTTTCTTACTATCCCATACCTCATGTGGAATTTTGTGAACTAATGTTGATGTGCGTGACCGATCTACCAAGAAACATGCAATATTCACTATATATCCCTATAATTTATATCCTAACCTGACACCACTAAGCACATTTTCCATCAATGTCGTATTCAATATTTTTGCAATTATGTTCTATTGAGGAATGTATGCAATGGTATTCTACCTTTTTATTTGAAATTTATTATAGAATCATTGAATTCATTTTAGTACAACTTTGCACCATTATTTGTCCTAAGTGCCTTTATTTTTTTCTTCGTCTAATTCTCTAAAAGAGCCTTAAATTTTTTAAATTTATCAAATACCTCAAATATATTTTGTAGAAAAAAAAATCCACATGTTCCATGAGAAATTAACTATAAAAGAAACATAATCAACATATTTAACTAATGATGGAATAAGCATAAGTCCATACACATCACTTTGTATTAACTCTAAAACCCCATTTTCTCTTGTATCACTAGATGAAAAACTTACCCAATTATAACTTCCATATATGAAATGTTCACAAAAATATACATCTAACATACAATCATACGTACCTTTACCATGTAACATGTAACACCTCGGTTTTGTCCCCGTTGCATTAGATGTATATGATGTATATATTAGTTTTGGCTGAGAATTCGCAGTGATCGCTAATGGCATCTTGTGGAGAATCTGCGGTCAGTAAATGTATATTGTCGACGTTTCGATCCATCCTTGGCTCATCTTCAAGACATTATCGATGTATATATTGTAGATGATCATGGTGCGGAGCTAAAGACCAAGGCCCCACCATTGATTGGTTATGCTATGTTTCGGATTTAAATTGTCACCGATGGTATATCGGGACATGCGGCATACATATTGAGTTTTGTTATCATGTAAATATGCATCTTTAATTAAATAACCCAACCAGCTACATTTGCGGAAACTAAATTGAGAAGGGGCATGATTTTCACGAGGATAAGGGGGGGGGGATGTCAAACCTTGAGCCATGAGAGAAAATCCATGTGTCACCACCCTATTTTTATTTTCCCATCTTTCCTTGTTTTATCCAACCACCACCATTAAAAACTGCTGCTGTTAGTTGGAGTAGTTATGGCTGGGAGTGGAGTGTGGCAGGACTGTCAGTCCTTGCCCACACGCACACTCCACCAGTGGATTGAACCTCACGATGGGAAGAGGAATGACTACGCCTCTCATTCCACTCACTCCATGACGCCATTCTTGTCCTTGGCTGTTCATTCTCACGCACAAGATTTTCCTGGTCTTACTCATGTAGTTTTCCTCTACGGATTTTGCGAATGGTGTGGGTGGATGCTTTCCTCACAGACTGATTATAGGTTTGTTGTGGTCTCCTTTACGTTGCTGTGTGTTTTTGTTGGGGTCTTCTTCAAAATTTGGGGATGGGAGTCTATTCATTTTTCACAGACATCTATTCTGTTTGATCTCACGCAGCCAGGAGGGGAGCCGCTTATCAATTGTCATTCACGTTCTTCCACAGAGTAGAATCTGGTGTGTTTTCCCTCTGTATTTTGGGGTCTGGTGCAAGTTTCCCTCATGCACAGGTTGGGAGATTGCATTTTCTTCCCCAGTGTGGGTTGCGTAAGTTTTCCCCGGTGGCTTTGATTGTGTAGAACGGGTTGTTGTTCCCCACGTTTGTGGGTTGTGTATGTTGTTACGCTTTGGGGCTGCTGCAGACTGTTTGGAGTCGTTCTCCCTTGTTAAGCTGCAACTGCTTATTGATTACCTATGTGCAATGGTTGGTCTTCGAACTGTGTTGGGAGCAAGGATGGGGGCTTGGTTTGCTTGATAAACCTGGTGTGTTTGGAAACCACACAGACAGAGCTAGAGGGTTGGATTTCTTCTCCACAACCCTTGAATAGCACTGGAAGGGAAGTCAGGGACTGTGTAGCAGAGAAGGGACTGATTCCTTGTGTTGGGTGTGTGTGGGTGTCTTAGAAGTCAGGCTAGTTCTGGTGTAGGTGTTCCTGGCTCTGTAATGGGATCACCAGCTTAGCATTTAGCCTTTCCCAACTCCTGGATGGCCTGATAAACCTGACCATGTTGGCTTGGCTGTCTTGTTGATGGCCTAATAAACCCAACTGTGTTGGCTTGGCTGTGTTTTGTATATCCTTGGCTATGTGTAAACCTGCTTGTTCCTTATTCCTTGGAGAATCATGCCCAACTCGGGGGTGGCAGCATTGCTGAGAGATTAAGGAGCACGTTGGCCTATGGTTGGGTGGAACGTTGCAGCGACGTAGCTGGTTACAGAACGAGTTCTTCATAAGATAAGTAATCTTGTCTAATTTACTTTTGCAATCATTTTCTGTTAATGAATGCGATGGACATGTTGAATGCTTGTATGAACGTATGTTTGCTTCCGTTGTATGATAAATGATCATGTATGCATGTTCTAGTTCAAAGCATTTTGTTTCAGCATTTCAGCATTTTATGAATGCACATGTTCATGGGGCTTGTTGCCCGGATGGTTAACGCCATGGTAGCGTCCTCTTCGCCGGTCGGAGGGTTGGGTACGCTACATAACATTCATAGAAACTTCTCTATGGACTCTACCATAGTCTTTGATTCCTTAACATTGTATTTTCTCTAAAGACAGTAGGGATTCCATCTAGTTTATTTCCATATTTAGTAACAATGGGACTATTACTTCAATAACAATGTTTCCCAATATATTATATATATTGGCATTCTATACACCTATCATTGTTGGGGCTCAGTTTTGACATAATTACATACATAATTTTCCCTCTTTTTCCCTCCATATTTACTATCTTACCATTCCCATCACTACATTATCCAGGATTTTGATACCTATTCATTCAAAGGAAAACCATTCTCAATACGGTATGTAATTTCTTCTTTCTAATGAATTTACAATTTAAATGTTCCATATTTAGGAAATTGGTAGCACCACAGTGTAACCAAAACACATATTTTCTACCGAAATTCTTGTAGTTGATAGTTTCCGAAGATAATTGTGCTTCCTCATTTGTAAAAAGATAAGAATGAATTAATAAATGATGAGATATTGGTTGTGTGCATAATATATCAAAAAAGGTTCCTAGCGAGCGAAATCCTTGAAAATTGCACAATGGATGCACTTGAAAAATGTAGGCTTTCTAATAGATTTTTAAAGATGAATGTTTTCAAAATATTCATTGATTTGCATAGTTGCACCTCGTATGGATGATATCATGAAATATGGATTTTTATTCATATAAGTGTCAATATGGTTTCATGATATTCATTCAATCCCCAATCTCATCAAATTATCTGTGAGTTCACATTCAAAGTATTGGTCAACACTTTCAATATAGGCATGTTCCAACTCAATTATTTGGCTATATGCTCTAGATGGAAGGCTCCACATCACCCATTTATGATCCTATAGACATCTAACCCATCTATCATTGTAATCGTTCTAGTAGGTCACAACCACTATTGTCTTAATATAGTCATATAATAAATGTGATGGTTGTAAGGTCCACTTGTTGACAAGATGACTTCATATGGTTGTAACGTGTTTCTTTTTATGATAGGAAAGTTATATGTATAAATAAGATAAGATACCATCTATATGGATTTAGTCATTAGTCATTTGATGACAATAAAAATCTATAGTAAACAAGAACACATTAAGAATGAATTGTAATATTTTTTTATAACCTCATGTTTTGTTGTTGAAATAAAAGATACATTTCTTGAAGTTTTGAACAATATTTTGTAGTATTCTTTAGAAATGTGTGCCAAGAGAGGAAAGGCATCGTCTCTTCGATATACACCACCCAATTAGCCTATTTTTTTAATAAATGTTATTTTCGACATTTGTTAGACTAGTTGTGTGTTGTTATTTTATTTATTAATTTAATCGCTTTCTTAAAACTACAAGAAAAGGGAGATGTAGAAAATGTTATAGCAAAGGATTTTAGTGTTACAATATTGGTCAAAATGATAATTAAAAAACTACATTGCAACCTACGCAAATGGTAATGGATGTTTTTTCGGAGGTTTTTACGAAAATGAATTATAACTAAAAAAAACTCAAAAGCAAGAGGTTTTTGCAAATGTTTTTTTATGAAATTTATTGGATCAAATGCACCGGTTCTTGTGGAAATTTATCCCAATCTTAGAACAATTGAACTCACAAAATTGCTTGAAAATATGCAAGAAACACTCAAGAAGGAGACTGAATATGTGATAATCCACAAACTGTTGATGATATTAATTTAAACTAGCCATCATTAAATAGATGTAGGTTGTTCATAAAGTAGGTACTCTAAGGATTCGAAAGCATTAGGTTTCTATTCAAATCAGTACAAAGCAAGCTTACTAAAATAGTCAAAATCTCCCATAGGTGCATAAAGCACTTTCCAAATCAATCAAGATTCTCACGAATTTGTTGAATGAGTATTGTTGGCACAACCCACCAACAAAACCTCATCGACAGGGGTTCTCACTCTGTTGACACCCAACCAGCATGATCTCCCTGAGCACCGGCCTGGACAAGTTTTACCCTGCCCAACAACATATGTAGAGTGGACAAAGTCTCACTCGAGATGTTCAAGGGAGAGCTGTCGAAACCGAGTTTCCGATAGTGAGGATGGAGGATATGGGATCTGATGGGGAGACAACATAACTATTGGATTTAGAACTATGCAGTCGACATTAATTCATTTCCACAACTACAGATTGCATCATACATTTGTCACAGTATCGCTAGTGCAGCAGCATCATTTATAAAACAGCTCAACTCATACTGCAACGGAAATGTAACAGACTTAAAATAGATTGCATCAACATCAGTATAGCAGAAATGGAATAGACCACAGCGACATTATCATAGGTCACAGAATCATAACAGATCTAGATCATAACAAAACAGATCGCAACATCATAATAGATTAGATCGTTGTAAGAACAATAGATAAGATTTGTGAAACAACTGTCAAATCATATTAATATTACACAAAGGATCCAAAACACACGCAGAGGATCCAAAACACACAATTCTTCTCCACAACAAGAGGCTGAATACATTAGGAAAAACCCAGATAGATCGCAGATACAACAAAAAATTCTTCAAAAACCAGATCGCACTAGACCTCATGTGATAATCATAAGGTTGTCGATAAATCCAATCATCATGCTCTAGACAATACCAATCCTCATATGTCTATTTAATTGCAAAACTAGATCTATATACAGGTTTGTGCCTTTACATTAAAGGTTCACTTCTAACTAACTTATAACCGCTAGTGACCTATTGGGACAAAATTTGGTCAAATAATATATAAAATATTCAAAACAATTATTATTCCACCCATCGTGCTAATCTGGCCTTGCGCGATACCACGTGAGCTTGCACAGCTATCGAGACGCTGCGCAGCTCACTTACAAAAACCCCTTCTAACAAGCCCCCAACACAATCTTGTGGCTCGTCCCCGAGCCACGTCAGGTTGACAGGGTATGTGTTGATGTTCGCGCTTTAAAATCTTCGAACTGTTGTGCGATCCCACGAACCTAAAGTTGGACTTTGGTGGCAATACTCTGACAATTATTCAAAGCCTACTGCACTGAGTGCTCTTCTCTAGCCTTGCAATCGACCATCTGTCGATTCTCTTACACTTCCTGTAGCATGGTGACTGCTTTAACAGCAAACTGTCCACCGATTTCCTGAAATTCATCTAGCTGAGCGCGACGCTTTTGTTGGCATTCCTGGGCATGGGAAGCTCGCTGCTAAAGATCCTTCAATTCCTCGGCCCTGCTGATTTGCACCATCAGTGGCATCGCCCGTAGTCATGTCTTCAAGATCGTTAGTTGACCTTCGGCTTCTTGCTCCATGGTTTCGAACTGAGTCGTAGTTTATTCAATGAAATCCTTCCTTTTCGCAACCTGCTCTGGCGGCGTCATAGGTTGGACTAGGCATTGAGCATCAGGTTGGTATCCTGGAGCTGGATAATAATTTGCCCCAATTGCTTGGCCTTATCGACTAGGTTGAGCTTGAACGTGCTCTCAAAAAATTTGCTGACAAGCCTCAGCGATGGCTTTCTCAACATCGCTGCATCTTGCACACAGCTATGCTTGTTCAAAAATCAAGCGGTCTTGCACCTTCTTTAGCTCAGTAATCTCCCCGGCAGCCTTTCGCTGCAACTCATCCTATGTCACCTTCAAGGCATCTATCTCCCGCACTTTTTCTTTCGCCAACTGCACCTGAACCTGATGCAGCTCCTCTGCCTCTTTCTGCAGCTTCTCACCTGCTCTCTGTGACTAGACATATCCCTCAGGCACCTCTTTCTATCGATCCATCGATTCCAAGGCGAAAACATGCTGCAACTCCACTAACGTTGTAGCAGATAAATTGTTCATATCCAAATCCACAATATGGATCGGTCACAGCAAATGGTGTACTTCCTCATTTTCCATGTTGATCGCAATCGGGGGAACTTGCACGTTCCTAGCCCAGGGCTCAGTACTGATCGACGTGATGCCCTACATCATGGGTCTTGCAGATGTTTGCCTGGAAACAATATCAAAAATAGAATTTAATTTATCTCTTACCACACCGAATTCTTCATGGTTTGATTCTCAGATCGTCTGTGTCGCAGCCTCAGAGTAGTCAATGACTGCTTTGATGAGTCGCTACAGTTGGTCCTCCATCCCCGACCTGATACCACTGCTCGCATCATATTCTTGGTGCCATTTGGTGTGAGTCTCCTCCCGCATGCACTATTCTTTGGCTTCAGGATCTGTCGATGACTCGTTGTCATAGTCATGAACACTCAGCTCCTTCTGGGCATGCTCTTCTAGGGCATCAGGTGGCAGATCCTTAGACATTTCCTCCTTAATCACCAGGTTGTGCCATTCAGCCGACCATTCTTGAACAATAGCATCTAATTCTTCCGTCGTGACTTTGTAAGCCAAAGGTAGCCACTGTCGATTGGGGTCCCGCCTTACCTGAATGTAAATAGAGTGGGGCCCGATGGTGAACCGAATAAGCCTCTGATACTTGTCCGCTACATAAGGAGATACATAGGGAATGGCAACAGCTACGGCTTACAGTGCCTCCTAATAAAACCAAAAATGAATAGAATAGTCCGCCTATCGACTGGGCTCTTCAACCCACCATAAGTTCTGATATCGTTCACCTCGACGCACCTTCGTCACATCAACCACCATTGGTTGGTAGTCTTCAAGATCCATCCAGGCGATGAGGGAAATAAGGATCAATAACCAACTATATGAAAATGGCCACCTAGCCTGAGCAGCAAGAGCATCTTCTAGAAACTGGTTCAGCAAGAACAAATACCAATTCATCTACACTCCCTCAGCACACTTCTTGGTGCATGCGACAACACCCAAGTTACATTGGACTGGTCGATTTCCCTGAACAACCTTACTCGCCAGAATCCTTGTGCTGATGCACACCACTTGTGAGTTAATGCTATCAATTTTATAAGCACGGCCATCACGCTGTGATCCAAAGCGCTCCTCCAGCTGCTTGGCAATATTTTTGTCAATAACCCTCTACTACATCGGATCTTTCCCAGCCTTTGGCAAGCCTGTAATGCTCACGATTAATTATACCGTAACAGGGATGGGCATATTCAACCAAAGCGTCCCCCCCTAAAAATAGGCCAACAGTTTCTTAACACACGCATGGGCTTCATTCAGTCGCCCGAAATGAGGCATATCGATGAGCCCAAACAATCTAGATTGGTCTAACCCACTCGCCCAAGGTTTAGAAATCCGCTGAATAGGGGCACCAAGCACCATTGGGACTGACTCGTAGGGCTCATCCTGGACATCTTTGAGTAACAGCAAGTCATGGTCTTCGAATTTCAACTTTATCAAGGCAGGGATGATGTCGACCGAGCACGTCATCCCTTCCAGCAATGACGACAATTTTTGTGGATACTTCTGACTTTTCAATGGCTTCCTTGGCTTTTCTTCTAGACATGTAGGAGTGATATACCCAAAAATATCATGAATAGAGACACCCCTAGGTGTTGTAGACTCTACAACTCCTGAGCTCGACGACCTGTTTTGTGCAGTTACTTCTCCTTGCACTCTCGTCGACGTGTGGGTTTGCCTCTTTTGCGGCGGCATGTTACTAGGCTTCTGAGCCTGTCGCTTCTACTTGGGGATAGATGTTGATCCAAACAGCATGCTCATGACTTCTTCGACAATCGTGGTCTGAATAGAGGACTCTTGTTCACTGGAAATCTCATTGGCGTCAAGGTCGCTCAGCATGCCTCACGCCCCAAACCTTACAATGCACCCGAAAATTCTAACCTTCTACTCTGCAAATCTCTCAAAAGCTTGCAACACACTGCATAGTTCTCCCTTTTCTCAACACTCTGCTCGCTCAACTAAACAATGTCGTCCTCCCGCATCCTACACGCTTTTTATAGCCACCTCCAATTCAAACTCATCATTGCCAAATCTACGATCACCATTATGACTAAATATGGTAGTAATGACATCAAATCCATCAGCAATCCTACTCCTCTAACAGTCAGATCAACCATTAATGCACGTCTCTTCAACAAGTGCCTCCAGCCCACTGTTTTAAGTACCTGCATTTATTACCTGATTTGACCAACCCACAACCCTACAATTGTCACAAGTGGTCGACCGACCATCGCTACAAATTCTAACCTTGCACAGCCTCTTCCCCTGGGATCGCCTTGCTGCTCTAAAACAAAATCTTCATCATTTTGTTCACAGCGCCTTAAGCAATGCGCAACTCAGGCCCCATTTTATAGGGATTCAACAGACTCCCATTGACATGCGTCAGCAACACCGCACCATCTAATCACTATAACTGAACTGCACCTCGAAAAACTTACATGGATGATTTATGAACTTACTCTCATATAACAGGACCAAATCTCCTTTCACAAACTATTTTTTCTTAATGTGGCGATCATGCCACTCCTTCTATCGATCCTTCGCAACCTACTGGTGGAAGCCAGCAATAAAGCGGTCTTCTTCAAGTTGGATAAACTACGCAATGCACTCTTTCAATGCATTTGCATCATCCATGCCTGTCACCGTGGCAATGCGCAAACTAGGAACAATGTACTCCATGGGAATTACTACCTCTTTCCCATAAACCAGCTTGAATGGTGTCTGGCATGTTAGCCGTTTGCAAGTAGTGCAATAGGCCCATAACACTGCGGGAATTTTTAGGTCCTAATCATCATGGTTAGCATTACATACCTTAGTCTGTGTTCTTTCCAAGATTTTGTTGAATGCTTCAACAATCCCATTCTCCTATGGATGGTATGGTGTACTCCTCTTATGTTGCACCTGCAACTCCTCAGTTAGTGCTTTCACCATCCGATTGACGAAGTGACTGCCCTGGTCACTCATCAAAATCCGGGGACACCCAAACCGTGTCACAATGTTTTCAAAGATGAACCGTGTTTTTGTCGCAACAGTACAATCTACTACTGGTGCAACTTCTGCCCACGTAGTCAAATAGTCAGTTGCAGTAATGATGTATCATGCACCAGTCCTCTTCCCGAGTGGATTAACGGGACCCACAAAATCCATGGCCCACTTATCAAAAGGTTGGAGAGTTACCTACGACACCAACGACATATCATCTCGCCACAATAGTTCACCGACACGCTGGCAGACGTCACAACTCCTTGCATATTCTACAACATCATTATGCAACGTAGGACACCATAGCTCAGCGCGAAACACCTTCCATGCAGTAGCCCTTCCTCCATAGTGGCCTCCTGTAATTCCTGCATGTGCTTCATCCAGAACGGGACCCTGTTCATGCAGTAAAATACACCATCACAAGATTTAATCTGATCCAAGATTATATAACTGCCTAGCAATTAGCTAAAAATCAGAATCCTTTACTACCAAGTGCTTCTTTTGGCTAGTCAACATATCCTCCGTGGTGACACTAGTGGCCACAAACTGAATAATTAGGGCATAGTGATCATCTACGATGTCAACACGGAACAATTGCACATCTAGTAATCCATCATCAATATTGGTCGGTTCTTCACCGATCTCAACGCAAGACAGATGATCTGGACCATCGTTCAACCGTACTCCTAGATTTACAACTATTTCAAAGTCAAACTCCTGGCAAAGTAACAGTCATCGATAGATCTTCCCCCCAACACAGGCTTATTGACCAGGTATTGCAAAGCAGAACGATCAGTGAACATCTTGAAATGTCCGCTCAACAAATAGTGTTGGCACTTTTGCAAGGCATAAACCATCACCAAGCCTTCCCTTTCCATTGTTGTATAATTTCATTCAGCAAATGACAACTTTCTACTGGCATATGCGATTGGGTGATCTAGGTCACCCTCTCCCGGTTGCGCAAGAACAACCCCAGTGCAATAGAAGAAGTGTCGATGTGCACATGGAACTCCTTATTTCAATCAGGAAAAACCAGGTTAGGTGCAGAGTCCATCTTGTCCTTCAAAGTGTCCAAAATTCCTTGACATTCCTGAGTCCATTCATATACTGCATCCTTTTTTAGTAGTTTCTCCATGGGGGCAGTAATTGCATCGTATCCTTTGATAAACTTGTGGTAGTATCTCATATGCCCCAATTTCGCCCGAAGCATCTTCACATTTGTCAGTGGCGGTAAACTGAGGATTAGCGTGATCTTCACTAGATCAACCAACAGACCTTCCTTGCACACTATGTGCCCAAGTAGCATTCCAAATGGTGCACAGAAAATACACTTCTTAGAGTTTAACATGATCTAATGTTGTCCACACCTTTCTAACATCAGTCACAAGTTGTTGAGATGGTCCCTAATTAGTCCATAGACAATCCAATAATCCATATACACCTCCAGGAACTTTTGAATAAAGTCTTTAAATACAGCAACAACTACCCAAGAAAATACAGTTGGTGCATTCTTCAGCCCAAAAGGCATGACTGTATATTGAAAATAGCCCCATTCAGTGACAAACGTGGTCTTATGGTGATCCTCCTTTGCAATACAGATCTGGTGCTATCCCAAAAAACCATCAGTGAATGAATACATCTCCTGGCCGCCTATGCCTTCAAGAACTTTATCTGTAAAAGGGGTCAGGAATGGGTCATGCATCATTCAACTTCCTTAGGTCGACGCAAATGCAGATTTCTCCTGTCTTTCTATCCTAGACCACCATAGGACTTATCCAGTCGAATTCTTCTACCAGCTCGATGATCCCAGCATCAAGCATCCGGTCTATCTCAGCCTTCACATGGTCCTTGTATCGTGGGTTCAGTCAATACGGCCTCTGTTGCACAGGTTTGGCATCTGGTTACAGGATTTTCATCTCCCCCAGGTCTCCTAAAATCCCCTTCATCTCTGAAAACCATGTCGAAAAAAGGTCCTGGAATTCATGTAGCATGTCCGTGATCTTGGCCATGGTTTCCTCGTCCCAGTAGTCCCTGACATTGGAAAATTTTGGGTTCTCTGCCGACCCAATGATGACTTTCTGGATACTCAATGGCTGACTCATCGAGTCCGTCAGTATGTATGGGGATGCGACGTCGCGACTTCCTTTTGATTATGGAATATTAACATTCTACAACTCGTCATCATCTTCGGGTTCCCTAGACAAGTTGTAGCATGTCATCATGGATTGTATCGAGCAGTGCGCATGTGGATCAGTTGGGTTACGATAGGGATGAATTTCAAAATTACATCGCGAATTATTTGTAAATCATTATATGCCTCTGAGTTGGAATCCTGGAAACTAAACATCTGCGCAAATAAAATAGACAACTCCTCCCAAGTGGTGATAATTCTGTGCAACTCTACCGCTACATACCAGGATCTTGGCATCTCTTCCAGAGAGTGAACGAAAGCATGGACCCATTCATCTCTGGGTCGCGTCGCCCATAAAGTATAACACTCGATCAAATGACTAGTGGGGTCATTCCGTCCGTTATATCTCCCAGCATGATAGACCTTTGAATCGTCAAAGCGCACCATCATCAATATGTGGCACTGTTCCCAGTCATGGATCATTTGTTTGTGTGTCTCTCATCATAGAGCTGGAGTAGCCTTCAGTGCTACATCTAGGGCCGGTATCCTTTGTGGTTCAAAAAATTTCTCTTTGAATTCTTGAAAGAACTCTGATAGTCTCGGCATTCCTTCATAAATTGGAAACTCGACATTCTCAATTGCAACACGTCGGAGAGACT
This sequence comes from Pseudotsuga menziesii, assembly GCA_001517045.1. Taxonomy (NCBI): domain Eukaryota; kingdom Viridiplantae; phylum Streptophyta; class Pinopsida; order Pinales; family Pinaceae; genus Pseudotsuga; species Pseudotsuga menziesii. Next base: position 139,425 of record LPNX010091531.1, read on the forward strand.
ATGTAATCAACCCGCATTTCCTAAATGATACTTCATGCAACCTATTCTGCCAATTTTCCAAAGCATCATCAGAGTCAGAGGACACAGAACTTGCATTGCACCATCCAAATTCGCCATCAACAATAGGATGGATATAGTCTTCAGAGATGTTATAAGCATGATACCAACTTCTACCGACTTCATCCTTCACAGGTTCAATATATCGATGTCCCTCCTAAGGGTCCATAGGAGCAATGACCCTGACATCCTGGTTTTCAAATGTCATAACTCATTTTTTGAAGTTGATAACCACCATGCTATCATTAGCCCATCCAATCCCTAGCAGTGTGGGATAGGAACCACCATCTTCCTCTACTTCTATCACATTAAAGTCAGCATGCATTTTCATACCTTCAATTTCGACAACCAATTTTGAGATGCGACAAATGTGCTGAACCTTTTCCTGATTTGCTAGTCGCAAATGCACCAGCGACCATCCCAATGCTAGCCTCCCCATCAATTTCTAGGTTTGCTTGGTCAGAATGTTTACATCTGATCCAAGATCCAGAATGACCGAGTCAACCTCATAATCTCATATCTGGATATTCATCCTCATCTCCTTTCCTATCTTCCTCTTTTGCAAAGAGTTCACTACAGAATCCTTCACTTCCTTATCCGGGTGGTACAATAACGTCTCAAGCTCGACAAGGGAGTCAAGGTCCCTTGCCAACGATAGACAAATTTCAAATAACTGTCGCAAGGTACCATGCTGTCACGATGGTCATGTCGCTACAGATGAATCAAAAGCAAATGGCATGTCAATAATTGGTAACTTACCCGAATTTCTCCCGATTGCATGCTTTGCCCTGAAGAAGGTGTCTTTCTCCATCGCAATATCAAATGCTACTTTTTTCTTTCCAGTGAGCCGAACTTGCTGTTGCGGTCCATCTTCTCCAGTCGTCACACCGGCATGAGTGACAAACCCAACGTCGACATCCTTTGTCCTTGGTTCATCTTGAATTGTCACAACCGTCGATCATTGATTCAAGTTCAATGGTGGGTTCTAATTCAAGGATTGATTTATCAGTTGGTTCTAAGACTAAGGCGGGTTCTGAGTCTGAGTCTGTGGTGGGATCTGGTTCTGCATTATCGGTTGGTTCTATACTTGGAACATAAGCTGATTCTATTCTGCACGTTCTGCAACTGAGGAAGGTTTCCAGCCTGCCATTTGGCAATCAACTGAGGGAATTTTTCAACATTATGGGCACTGGCCACACAGTATGTACACTGCGCATGAGGGCACTCCCTTTGATAGTGCTCAAATACTCCACAAGTATAACACTAGATTGATTCGCTACCTCATCCTCCTCCTCAATCGAAGCCTCCTCCTCGGCATCTGAATCCTCCGTGGAATCCTCCTCGGACTCCTCCTTGCTGAAACTACGATTGGCCCATCTGCTACTGCGGTGGGTTTGGTTTCTGCTGGACATAGTGTGCACCTTATTATACTGTGGTTGTGCTACAATATGTGGCTGCGTTGTAAACTATTGTTGCGGTTGTGCTAGGATAAACTGCATCTGGGGTGGCGATGTATACTGCACCTGAGGTTGCGCTTTCATTTCTCGAGGGTCCTCACCTTTCACAAAATATGAATCATACCTACTTTCCTGGAGCAAATCATAAGCTCGGCATTTTTTATCATCATGTCCTACTGACAGAAAAAATGTACAGTATATCTTTTCTACCTTGGTAACCATCTTCTGCATGTATTCGTAGTTTTCATGTCGATTCCCATAGACCTGACATATGCGACACCATGGGATACTAGCACATCTCAACCGGTTCGAGGCTCCTAACAACAAATAATTCTGGAACATTGGACATGTGTCCTTGGTATGTCCATCTGCATGGCAACGGGTGCACCAAAGATCATCATGATATTCCTTAGCCTTTTTGATATCTTGCAGTTGGAGCGTCAAATTTGCAAACTGTGCTTGAATCTAGTTCATTCCGACTGCAGTTTCTCCTACCAGTGATGCTTCCAATTTCATCGCGGTTTCCATAGTTTCGTTCTATGTCGCAATATTTTGCTACATTAATGGTTGTCTGATATACGGGACAAGCACGGTGATGAACCACTCCTTTTGTTGGACATCGCTCATTTGGAAATTGACCCAAGACATCAATGTCTTAAACCACTGAACAAAATCCCAAATCGTTTCATTGGGGAACTGCTTGATTTCCTTCAACTCGGTAATGTACTAAGCCTCAGACTTCGACTTCTTGAATTCCTTAAATAACCCCATTTGGATCTCATCCAATGTTTTCGCGGTACCTCCCTGAGGAACCCATGTGAATCTCATGAACCATTCTAGTGCACGGCCTCTAAGAGTAGTTTTCAGCTGGCTTTTCTTGACATCATCATCTACGGTCTATTGGGTGGTCCATATCGCTTCACACAAGAACCAGTATTGCTCTAGGTAATCAGTGTCGTTTCCATGAAATATTGGCAGCTTCATTTCATCACCCGCCATTCTGGGCCTTCTTCCTTGTGCTGGTGCTTTATTAATAGACTATTGCTAACACGTCGGGCAAGTTGACGCAGAATGCGTGTTTCTTCCTTATGGTAGAGTAGTGCGTGGAGGTGTGGGCACGTTACTGCTAGGTTTGATCCTGTCATCCTTCTGGGCGTAACCTGGACCTGGTTGTCCTTGTCATCACAAAAAGGTCGCTTCGTCCTATGTGGTTTTTCCTCGCGACATCACACTTCGATCGCAGTAGGACCTTCTCTCGTCCTCTGCCTCTTCTCTCAAAACCTTGCTCCTCCCCTTGTACAACCACTTGTTTCCTCGGTGACCTTCACATTCTAACCAAAACTCATGCCCATCTACCCCTTACCTTTCCATGCGTCTCCCCCCTTTCGTCACGATGCCTACATCCTCCACACACCAGAGTTCCACTACTCTTGGTCCATCTTCAGAATACCTTTTTCACAGACCAGCTGCTTAATTGATAGTTGCAGCGACAGTAAGAATATTCCTTGTGGCCCATTGAAGAACTCCCTTTCTGCTTCGCTAAATGACTTATTGGTGTCAACTGCAAAATCAGTAATGTAGCCTTCTAGGATACTATCCAAGCATGCTTCAACAACCCACAATGCCTTATTGTTTATTTCTTGTAATTGCTGGATCATCCCCGAAGTACAGGATGTCGGCTCTCCTCCTTGGAAGTTTTTTTTCTTAGAAGTGAATTTTTCCATCCACTCATAAAAGAGGATAGGAAACTCACAAAAGGACCATTCATGAGGATCATCATGGATATATCTATCCAACCAATGGCCCGTCAACAGCTTCAGATTCTAATTTTCAGCTTCAACAAATTATTGCAACTTTAGATCAAACCATCCCTCGATCTCTGGTCGATTCGGATGCCAAAAAATATCATCCTTTTAATCGCAACTCGGTCCCAGCAATGGAACCATTTGTTGGTGAAACCCACCAACAAAACCTCATCGACAGGGGTTTCACTCTGTCGACGCCCAACTAGCATGATCTCCTTGAGCACCGGCTAGACAAGTTTTACCCTACCCAACAACATCCACAAAGTGAACGAAGTCTCACCTGAGATGTTCAAGGGAGAGCTATGAAAACTGAGTTTCTGGCAGTGAGGATGGAGGATATGGGATCCGACGGGGAGACAACATAACTATTGGATTCAAAACTATGCAGTCAACATTAATTCATTTCCACAACTATAGATTGCATCATAGATTTGTCATAGCATCGCTAGTGCAGCAGCATCATTTATAAAACAGCTCAACTCATACTGCAACAGAAATGTAACAGAATTAAAACATATCGCATCAACATCAGTATAGCAGAACTGGAATAGACGATAGTGACATCACCACATATCACAGAATCATAACAAAATAGATCATAGCATCATAACAGATTAGATTGCAGTAAGAATAATAAATAAGATTTGTGCAACAACTCTCATATCATATTAATCTTACGCAAAGGATCCAAAACACACAATTGTTCTCCACAACAAGAGGCTGAATACATCAGGAAAAACCTAGATAGATCGCAAATACAACAGAAAATTCTTCAAAAACCAGATCACACTAGACCTCATGCGATAATCATAACGTTGTTGATCAATCCGATCATCATGCTCTAGAAAATACCAATGCTCAGATGTTTATTTAATTGCAAAACTAGATCTATATATAGGCTTGCGCCTTTACATTGAAGGTCCACTTCTAACTAACTTATAACCGATAATGACCTATTGTGACAAAACTTGGTCAAATAATATATAAAATATTCAAAACAATTATTCTTCTGCCCATCGCGTTGATCTAGACTTGCGCGGTACTGCGTGAGCTTGCACAGTTGTGGCAACGCTGCACAAATCACTTACCAAAACCCCTACCAACAAGTATGCACAGCTCACAAGTGACGAAAAGTTGATTTTATCATGCTTTTAGATGAGGAAAATAAGGGAGGTGAGTTGGTGCAAAAAACAAGGCAGTCTACCTTAAAACTAGCTTTAGCTTTTTCCTTAAAACTGCAAATTAGCTGGAAACTCCTAAAAAAATAGAAATGTCCACTTTTCAATGTAGGAAGACTATAGAGTTTTCAGAATCTTATCCAAAATATTTCTAGCTCGTTCTAGGAGGCAGTTTGGTCAAGTTTGACCTCAAAAACGGTTTTGGGTGCAAACTAGCTAGTGCAGGACCTAGGAAATTAATCATTTTATCCTAAGTGTTGGGATGGGTTTTGATTGTTCCAACACCCCCTCTTAATCCTGAATTTATGTAAAATATCATAAAAATATCAGAGATATAGGGCCTAACAACAATCCTTAGTCACCCTTTACATACTGCTTGTCCATACAAAACAAGGAAAGAGGCAAAACCACAAGGGGAGAATGCTCCCTTAAACATGGACATGAAAAAAATTGTATGAAATATGGTCTTCAATATGTATTCACCGCATGATCAGCTATACCAAGTAGTGACTTGAGAATACTAAAGGTCCTCTCAAAAAAATTCTTGGTGAATATGTCTGTAACTTTCTCATATGATGCACAATATTGCAGACCAATGACCCCATCATGCACAAGTCCTCTGATGTAGTGCATATGGATCTCAATGTGTTTTGTTCACTGCCTCAGTATTGGATCATTTGATATTTTAATGGTAATATTTTTTTCACAATAGATAAATGTAGAATTCTCTGACTCAGTCCCAAACTCTCCAAGTATTCCCTGCAACCACAAGCATTGAGTAGTTGCATTCACAACTCCTTTGTACTTTTCCTTTGTAGATGAAAGTGAAATTGCACTTTGTTTCTTACTTGATCAGATGGTTTTTCCATATGCAAGCATAAACACATATCCATAAGTTAGCTTTCTATCTGTGTTATCACCTTCCCTATCAGAGTCGATAAAACCAACTAACTCTAGGCTAGATTGCACAACATAGTGAATCCCATGAGTTTTTGTTCCTTGTACAAAGTTTAGGATTCATTTTGCTTCCCTCCAATGGATGTCATGAGGATGATCCATGTATCTAGAATACACACTCACTGCATAAGTTATATCAGGTCAAGTAAAAGTCAAATAAAGAAGACAACCAACCAATTGCCTATACAGGGTGTTGTTTTCCAATGGAGATGATTGTGCTTCTTTAAGCTTAACTCCTGAAAGGAACAGAGTCTTGATTCAATTGCAATACTTCATTATGAACTTATTCATTAGATCTAAAGCATGCTTGTACTGATGTACCTTTATTCCAAGATCTGATTGATAAATTTCAAGCACCAAAACTTGGCTTAACAATCCCAAATCAGTCATAGAGAAGGCATGGTTCATTGCATCCTTCAAGGAGGCAATTTCTTTCTTGGAACATCCTGTTATCAGAAGGTCATCCACATATGATAAAAGTATGATTAAGGAAACATGAATAAGCTTCAAATATACATTAGGATCATACTTTAATCTACAATAGTTCAGTGGTAGCAAAAATCCATCAATCTTGGCATACCAAGCTCTAGTTGCTTGTTTTATCCCATACAATGATTTCTTCAACCTAGACACAAGATATGGATTAGTCACAAAACATTCTGGCTATTGCATATATATTTCTTCTTTTATATCACCATTTAGGAAAGCACTCTTTACATCCATGTGATGTACTTCCCATGGCTTGGAAGCTACAATGGACAAAACTAGTCTTATGGAGACCATCTTTGCAACTAGAGCAAAGGTCTCATTGTAGTCAATTCCTTGGACTTGAGAGAAGATCTTGGCCACTAAAATTTCCTTATACTTCAAAGTATAACCATCAACATAAAATTTAGTTTTGAAAAACCACTTACACTTGACTAGCTTTCCCCCTCAAGGGAGAATGACTAGATCCCATGTGTCATTCTTTTGGAGCAAATGAAATTCCTCCTTCATGGTTGTTTTCCATATTGGGTATTCACATGCATATTCATATGTATTTGGGTCATCTTAAATCATTAGAAAACACTTATTAGCAAAGAAAGGGTCCTTGACAAAAAGGGCACCCCCGAATTAATATCTAGTCCTCCTAGAATCACTAGGATTTCCAGCTAGTTCCCCAGTAGCTTGGATGGTATTTGCTTCCTGATTTGGACTTATGTGTATGTTTGGATATACTATTAAATCATCATTATAAAACATATCATAATTATAAATTTCATTAGTTCCTTCACTTACAACCAAATATGGAGGAGGTGAGGAGGACTCTCCAATTTCTGTTGCTACCATAGGCTCTTCTTCGAACTGAGCACTCCTTTCAATGAAGTATTTTTGAGTGATCATTTTTACCAGCTTGTACCCTTTGGAATATTTAGAATACCCAACAAATAGGAACTCTTGTATTTGGGGTTCCAAATCCTTCCTTTTATCTAATGAAATTCTAGCCCATGCTCTTGAGCCAAAAATCCTGAAATGAGACGCATTTGGTTTGTGCCCACTCCAAGATTTGAAAGGAGTAAATACATAAATATTCTTATGAGGCACCCTATTCTAGATGTAGGATTCATATTTTATAGCTTCATCCCAAAACTTTGGTGGAAAATTCTTAGAATCCAACATACAAGTAGCCATCTCCTTGAGACTTTTATTCTTCCTCCCGGCCACACCATTCTGTTGAGGTGTGTAAGGAATAGAGTGTTACATATGGATACATATATATTCATAATAATTAATGAACTCAGAATTGACATATTCACCACCATTATCAGATCTAAGGATCTTGAATTTCCTCCCAAACCGGTTCTCAACCAAGGCCTTTAAAACCTTGAAGTGGTCAAAAAATTCAGACTTGAGTTTAAGGAAGTAAACCCAATAGTACCTAGAAAATTCATATATGAAGGTTAATACATACTTGGATTAACTCATGGACATATGAGGAAAGGGACCAATAATGTCACTATGAATGATACCAATAGGTGCTGAGGTTCGCTCATGACGAACTCTCTCATAATTATGCTCGATATGTTTTCCTAGAATGCAACCTTGACAAGATCCTTTAGAAAAAATTATCTTTCTTAATCCTGAAACCATATCTTTCTCACACAAATTTGAAAGGTATTTATATTTTATATGACCAAACCTCTCATGCCAAATTTTGCTTGCTTCGTTGGCATGGGTGAGGAGAGCAGAGGGGTTAGAGAAAGGCATGAAGTGTGAGAACGTGTAGACTTTAGAACTATGATCCACAAAATATTTAGTAATGACTCTACTATTCGTAATATAAGATCTTTCAACTTTATTGCGAGAGAAAACAACCTTCTTAGGAGACCCAATGTGGGTCATTAGGTAGACTCACAAGAGATTAGCAACAATACCTGGGACATACAAAACATTATTGAAGGAACCATGGTCAAAATCAATGCTACCTTTACCCTTACTTTCAGTTTTTGAGTTATCTCCCAACAAAATATTAGGACCCTTCGAATCATCAAGAGATGAGAAAGATTCATTTGTTGAAACCATGTTTCTAGAAGCTCCAGAATCAATGATAAAGGAAGGATATCTTACAATGCTTGCAACCAAGGCATGTCCTCTCTCTTGGTATTCGAAAATGGATCATCCTTACTTCTTGCTTGCACCACTAGAGAGGGATATGCTATTCTTCTACAAGAGTTGAGTCAGCATATCAGTCTACTTCTTCGCGCAAGAGCTCTCATGATGAAATCCCTAACCACAGCATGAGCACCTACTACCTTCACCTTTACCTTTCTTCTTATGAAAGTTATTCTTCTTGGAGTTTAAGGACTCCTATTGAGATTTGGACTTGTCTCCTTTTTTATCTAGAGGATTTTTATCCTTCTTCTTGTCTTTGGAATTCACCTTGGAATCTCCAGCAACCAAAGCTTAATATTTGAAAGGTTTGATGGTGCCCATCAAGGCCAATTTCTCTTGCTCCTAAGTCAAGGATTCCATGAAATCTGCCAATATTCCAATTTCAATATGTCAACTTGGTGGCATGGAAGGATGAAAAAAATATCGAGTAATCAAGACCAAGCTTCAAAAGGATGGGCAATATTAGTTGTTCATCTTATTTGTCAATTTCACATTGTTTTAACTACAAAACCAGTTATTTGATTTTCAAGAAGTAGACTTGCAAGAATTCAAAGTTACTTGGAATCAATGTTATCATCTCATTCTTCAGTTGGTAACCTCTCATCTTATAATTCTTCCCAAAAAAAGATTGAAATTTCTCCCATACTTCATTCAGTGATGTAATACCATCAAGATGAAATAGAAGGTCTTTGGAAATGCCGAGACATAAGAGACTATATTCATCATCTCTCATATTATGCCATTTGATATTATTTGCTGCTACATTAGGCTCAACTTCATTTTCCATGGTCACTGTTAAGAATCCTTTACTCCTCATCAGAATCTCCATCCTCGCCTTACATTCAAAGTAATTAAATGGATTTAAGATGATTTGTTGAGATTGATCCATTCTCCAGAAACTACGCCTTTTATCAAATAGTATGCGCCCCCAGGGAGTGATGTCATCCGTGCAAAATCAAATTGAATAGGAGAACAAAAGATATAATAAGGGAGCTATGATACCATGTGTAAATTTATCCCAATATTAGAACAATTGAACTCACAAAATTGCTTGAAAATATGCAAGAAACACTCAAGAAGGAGACTGAATATGTGATAATCCACAAACTATTGATAATAATAATTTACACTAGACATCATTAAATAGATATAGGTTATTCATAAAGTATATACTCCAAGGATTTGAAATCATTATGTTGTTATTCGAATCAGTACAAAAGCAGGATTACCAAAACTAGTCAAAATACCCCATAGGTGCATAAAGCACTTTCCAAATCAGTCAAGATGATCACCAATTTGTTGAATGAGTATGTACAGCTCATAATTGATGGAAATTTTAATTTATCATGCTTTTATATGAGGAAAATAAGGGATTTAAGTTGGTGCAAAAAAACAAGATAGACTGCCTTAAAACTAGCTTTAACTTTTGCAAACTAGCTAGTGTAGGACCTAGGAAATTAATCAAAAAGATTAATTATTTTATCATAATTCTTGGGATGGGTTTTGATTATTCCAACCATTCTAACACACACCTAATGCACCGATCATTTTGTAACCAATAAAATCACGGATGCACATAATCACAATAAGCACTAGCTCATGACATTACACATAGCACTAGTGCACAACAAAATTTTAATAGAAACTTGTTCTTCATAACATTATATGCGTCAATGCTTACGACCTATTAAACATCATTGATTGTATATAAAAATATATGGTTTGACGCTTTATGTTCCATTAATTATAAAATGAGAGAATTAAAACAACTTAGATACTTACAAATTCCACAATTAATTTTGATATGCCAACATATACTCACAACCCTTACTTAACCCATGTCAATCAATTAGTCTGATGCACCTTCTTTGTATCTTAACACATGTTTGAATACATTGAAGATTGGCCATTGTGTCTGTGTGTGTATGTGTGTATAAATATCATAAATAAATAAAATCTTAATTTGTTATAAGCAAATCACAACTACTCAATCCCACACACACACAATCCCTTTTTTCCTTGTCTTCTTGTCTTATGTGTTGAATGGGTACCATTTTCTTTTCTTTTCTACAAATAAACAAAAACTAAAATTTAATGTTTAATGTTTAATTAATTAATTAGATGTATATAGTAGAAAATTTTAATGATTTTCATGCACTTGAAGAATGATGTTTTTGAGATGGCTCCTCCTATGCTGGAATTATGTCCATTTCCTTTACCATCTCTTTGTACATGTTTTTTGACATCCCTACTCACATATTTCGGATATCACCTCTTTCATCCTTTGAAATTTTCAAAATATTTATGTAATTGTAAAATGCCATCAAACTACTTTTATGCTTATATGAAAAAAATATATAGCAAAATTAATATTACTAAATTAATTATTTGTAGTAATGCATATATATTCTATGATAACATGTTTAAGAATATTATTTTTTGAATTTTTTGTTGTTGTTTTTGTATTTTTATGCTATTGCAAGTCTGACAGGTTTCATTAACCATTGCTCTCAAAATGTCTCATGTAGTTTAGATATAACCCTATTTTTTTACTTGTTTGATTGATTTATGTATTGTAAGTGTAAAGTACATCTATACATTCTTTCCACTATAGCCCTCATAGTTTTATAAAATTTTCTCCCCATTTCATTAGCTTCCAACACCGCTCTAGATGATCTAAGCACAAATTCATCATCATTTACATCTTCCATAATTTGTTTTTTCTTATGATGACATTCCCTTTTGTTGTTGTCTCTCGTTGCATAAAATTCAACATATGTAAATTAGATTGTTTGAAACCTATTATTGAACATTCCTAAGTACAATATTATTCAAAATTCAACAAAAAAACCATATCGATTTCTTTTTTATTGACCCGATTCATCCCTCTAAAACTTTTCCAACATGGTTTTACTCATATACACTTAGATTGGAAAGAACCTTATCAGACTTCATCATTTTTTGGCTCTGCATTTGAGACATTAACCAATACATATTATATTAAATTTACAAATAATTCAAACATATTAATTTGATATAGAAATTACAAAGAACTTGCCTTCTTCTTGGAATTGGATGTGCTCCCATCATGTCCACTAGAATTGTTGTTCATTGAAATTTGATCTTTCATTTCCTATCAATAAACAACATGGGTCATTAAATAAAGAAGCTATTAAGTATATTATACAAAAAAATGGTATATCTTCATAATAAAAAGTAAAAAAAAATCGTTATACCAATGTGTTTCCACATATTAAACACACTAGTTACTCTAATATTTGTTCCCACCAGTGCTCTTATGTTGACACAGTTAATTACAACATAATAAGAAAATTTCAAATGCAATTGCGAGTGTGTTTTATTAATTGTAAAGCACCAAAATTCAAAATAGTGCACTTTCACAATTAATGCACCATTCGTTATAGAAAAACAGGTCCCCAACAACATCATAAGTGTATTTTTTTAAATTAATATGCTGGACATAACCTATGTGTTTACTATAAATTCATCTATGTGTTTATACAAATATAATACACCAAAAACTACAAAGAATAGAAATAAATTGTTAAGGTTGACAAGTGTTATAAATATAAATAAACATTAATTATATATAATCTAAATAAAATATAAGAATGAGTGTAATATAAATCAAATATATAAATGTTGAATATTAATAACACATAAATAGTTATTAGTAAACTATTCTAAAATGAAACATCCTTTCATGGATGGTCTCCAAAGTGCCTTTAAGATTATTGTATATATGATACTCACTTTGTAATATTTCATCATCATTCATATTCAATATTTATTTTAACTTTTTGATATGGAGTTATTTTCTATTGGTTGATTATTCACTTCAACAATCCTTAGAGTGTCCGGATACGTATATTACAATGCTATCAGAGCGACCAAACCATCGGTCATTATTTACACTTTGTGTAATTTGGTTTTTAACCATTATCTTAGGTTTTCGTGAAATTATGGTATTTGACCAAGAAGGAAAAAGAGAAAAGGTAAGACAATAAAATAAAAGAAGAAAGAAGATATGAGCTTTTGAATTAAATAGGCCATTGACCATACAAAAAAAATAAAAATTAAAAAGAAAAAGTAAAAATATATATAAAGAAAGGAAGTAAAAAAAAGAAAACTAGAAAAGAAACCAACACCTGGTTTTATTAAAAACACATGGTTTAACCCAACACATACCAAAGTAACATAAATAAGGAGAAGTAAATAAACAAGGGATTAAAAAAAATATTAAAGTGAGTTTGTAATAAAAGAGAGTGATTATTCATAAATTATAAAAGAAGAGTAATTTTAATAGGTGTTTACTATTTTATTAGTGAACGTGGTATTTAGTTAAAAGAGAGATAAAAATGGGTTCTTTATATAAAAGAGATAGGTATAAAGCAAGATTTGAATCCTGGTGGGAATGGTAATAATTATTCCTCCCAACCACCCAATCTACACACAATCCACAAAGAAGTTTTATGAAGAAAAGAATTCAAAGGGTCAAAAGAAGATATAAAGACTACATTGTAGTCTTGCACTTGTGACAATTATTATTGAAGAAAAGAAGAACACAAGAAGTGGTTAATTATGGTGATTACAAAATCAAATTTGAAGTCACAATTACAAGCAATATTGTCCAAACTCGAACATTATAAAATGACCAATAATCATCTACGATTTAAGGTTAAGAAGAAGAATATTCTTAGGGAATTAACCAAACAGGATAATAGTCGCTTAACCGCTCAAATTGAGAGATTAACAAGTGACAACAAAGAAAAAAATCAAGAAATCTCTCTCCTAAAAGATAAAAATCAAAGTTTGGACAGAGATAATGAATAATTTAAAAAGTATTATCAGATAAGGACAAAGAAATGTCAAATTTAAAAAGTCACAATCAAAACCTTGAAGACAATATCAGAAAGTCAAAGAATGACGAAGGATCACCTTATAGAAGAAATGACAATTTAGAAGAAGAAATAATGTGAATAAGAAATCTCATCATGGACAAAGATAATGAATTGGAGCAAGTCTATGTTAGGATTAATTAATCTTCCTTTATCTAATATAGTCTATTTGTTCATATTGCCTAAATTAGGGGGTAATTATTATTGTACTAGAGCGTGGTGAACACATATAGAGGTTATCTACCACTTAATGCATGTGCATTCATGAGTTTAGGTGCCTCTAAGACCAATCCCTACATTATAGGAGCCCACTCTGAGTGCCACCAGTAGCCTCCATCAGTTGGTCATAGTTGGTAAGCATTTATGTTGAGTTAACCCCTAGTTACAATCAATTAGATCACTTTCAGTTAGCATAGAGCTAGTTTTACATGCATGCAGATAGAGTTGTTCCTTTTTCCCACCTACCTCATTAGATAACTGATTGTAGACTGATTTAGACGTCTAGATTTAGACTAGTGAGCTCCGACAGTGATTTAGACACACCGAGTTGGCTAATCAGTCAGGTTTAATTGGTAGATTTGAATCCTATACACATGATTCAAATTATACTTATTGTAACACCATTGTATTACCGATTAATTAATGAAGATTAATTTTGTGATTATCTGATCAATTCCCTTCCTACAACTTTCATATTTTCCTACTGCATATTCCCTTCCTACAACTTTCATATTTTCCTTTAGATGAATGGTTCAAAAATTGAAAATGGCATTAGAGCCTTATTCAGGCTAGAAACAAGTCTTTTCCGATCTCCATTGTACACCAAAAGCAGCTGAGTTTCCACATAAATCTTGAAATCATAGCATTGCTCCCTTTGGATTTGTCCATAGAAATCTATCGAGGTGTGACAGACTCTGAGAAAGTGCACATGTTGAGATAGAAAGGCTTATACTAACATATTATTGCAAATTGAAACAGTTTTGCGGTGTTATTTGCAGGTATCTGTGTATCGTCTTGAGGAATTAACTAATCAACGTAAAGAAAGATGGAGAATTCTTCATCTCTCATACCCCAAATCCTTAGACCCTCCAATTACTCTAATTGGAGGGAAGATATGCAAGTAGACTTGCACAAGCTAGGCGTGTTTAGGATGATAATGGGAAAAGAAACTGAGCCCCATTAATATGTTGAAAAGAATAAGTTTTTGAATCGACTTGATGAAGCCTTCGGATTCATGTGCACTCACATCTCCTGGGATCTTTTGTTCCATCTTGAGGGACTAAAGACTCTGAAGGAAGCTTAGGATAAGCTTGAATCTTTGTTTGGAAAACAATATGATCTTTGAGGGAATATATTGGAGAATGAGATCATTGCATTACAGCCCAGCAATTTCGAGACTATTCACGAATTCTTTACAAAGTACAAAGAACTAGTACTACAATGCAAACAATGTGAAATAGAGAGGAAATATGAGCAATTGGTTTTATCAGTATTGAGCAAGCTTGGATTAGAATACTTGGTCTTTGTCTTTGCATTCCATTTCGAAATAGCTTCCATCCCTAATTGGAAGATGCCTTCTCTATGTGCTTTTATTGAGTCCTTGATATAAGAGCAAGATAAATTGGTTCAAATGTGAGTGATTCAGACCTCCAAGAATCAAGCACTATTTATATGAGACTCAAACAATACACAAGAAAGAGGGAAGCACAAATGGAAGGAGATCAAAAAAACTTATTCGAAGCCAAAGGAGAATCATAGATCTTCTGACAGAGCCTCGAGTTCCAAGAAAAAAATAAATTTGAGTAGACGAGATGTCCCTATTGTATGAGAGGCTTCCATCAAGAGAGCCATCACATGAAGAATACCATCGACCAGCTGTCAGCACTCCTTGAACAAAACAATATGTCTCTTCCACAAAGAGAAAATAAGTACAATGTTGGAAAACCGACAGAAGATCATGAGAGGTTCCATGCCTTGAAGGTAGGCCTCACTAGGTCGAAGGCTTACTTAATAGATTCTAGATCATCCAACCACATGGTTTCCTCTCGGGAATCCTTCACTACCTTGGATCTCTCAAGAGGACCTAGTATTCATATGGGTGATGGCTCTCATATCCCAGTACTAGGAAGATGTTCTATTAAAATCCATCATGGATATTTCAGAAATGTACTCTATGTTCCCTCCCTTGAAACACATTTTTTATCTGTTTATCAAATGACTCACACTGGATCACCAAAGCAAGTAGTATTTGGCCCTGATTCACTAGAACTAGTAATATTATAGCGAAAGGTGTTGCAATACATGCCTCCAAAGAATATGCATTCCCACACTTCATGCCATACTCATATATAGTACAAACACAACTTCCATTCGAAGCAAATAAAGGTATTAAAACTCCTTTACTTCCATTTGCAGATACAAATTTATTGTCTAATATTTCAGATCCATATTTAAATGGTGAGGAAGATCAACATGATCTTGATATTTATTTTACACCTAAATAGGATCTAGATCTATATCCATCATTTATTCCATCTCAACATCCTAAATGGGCCCAAAATCTCATTAAAGTAGTTGGGGGTGTTGTTGGGGATCCAAGTGATAGAAGAAGGACAAGGTCCCAGTATCAGAATAAGTATGTTGCATTGTCCCACACAGATTCGCTTCTCTGTGAGAGGTGCTTCATGATGATGGAATTAAATCCTCAAACATTCAAAGAGACTTGTCATGATCCAATATGGAAAGAAGCTATGGATGATGAATTTGATTCGCTACAGGACAATAAAACTTGGGAGCTTGTCTCCTTGCCTCCAAGGAGGAAACGTATTTAGTAAAAATGGGTCTACAAGACCAAGATAAAATCTATTGAAACCACAACCAAGTATAAGGCTCGGTTGGTGGCTAAAGGATACTCACA
This sequence comes from Pseudotsuga menziesii, assembly GCA_001517045.1. Classification (NCBI taxonomy): domain Eukaryota; kingdom Viridiplantae; phylum Streptophyta; class Pinopsida; order Pinales; family Pinaceae; genus Pseudotsuga; species Pseudotsuga menziesii. The sequence continues at coordinate 155,367 of LPNX010091531.1, forward strand.
AGTTCAAGGATTGGACTCTAATGAGACTTTCGCTCCAGTAGAAATAATGGACTCCATCAGACTTGTCTTGGCAGTCGCAGCTTCCAAAAGGTGGGAGGTACATCACATGGATGTAAAAATATCCTTCCTCCATGGTGACTTGAAAGAGCAGATTTACATGAAACAACCTGAGGGGTACATTGAAGACTCTTCCTTAGTTTGAAAACTAAGGAAATCTCTCTATGGTCTCAAACAAACCCCAAGGGCATGGTATTCAAAAATGGATTCCTTCCTCATGTCACAAAGATTTGAAAGATGCAGATTAGACTGCAATGTTTACATGTAGAAGAAAGAGGGATCCTTTATATTGATTGTGTTATATGTGGATGACTTTCTCATTACTAGAAACTCTATTGTTGGGTTGAGAAGCATCAAGTCATCTTTGAATAAAGCATTCGCTATGACTGGTCTAGGACTGTTAATATATTTCATTGGTGTCGAAGTAAGTCAAAATACTCCAAGAATCATGATCTCACAGTCTAGATACTTATTATATTTGCTTAGAAGATTCCACATGGAAGTCTATAAAGCATCCCCTTTTCCCTTCCTATCTGGCATCAGGATAGAAGAAGGTGGTTTTACACCATTGGTAGACACATTCTTTTCAGACGGCTCATTGGGAGCCTTCTATGCCTCACACATTCGATATCAGATATATCTTATGCTGTGACTGTTGCTGCTAGATACATGCACGAGCCACATGAGCTGCACTGGAAGGAAGAAAAGCATATATTGAACTATGTGCAAGGTACTAGAGACTATGGGATCCATTATACAACTGATGCACAGCTATATATCATTGGATTCATAGATTTGTACTGCGTTGGATATGGGAATGATAGAAAATCCACTTCAGGATTTTTGTTTATGTTGGGATATGGGAAAATTTGTTGGTTCAATAAGAAGCAAGCAACACTTGTACTCTCTTCAACAAAAGCAGAGTATATGGGGGTTGTAAATGAAACAATTCAGGCAGTTTGGTTGCATGGCATCTTGACAAATTTTGAGATTCACACTTCACCTTTAGTGTACATCTATTGTGACAACCAGAATACCATAAAGATATCCAGTGATCTAGCCCAGAAGCAGCAAATGAAGCATATTGAGGTTCACATGCATTATATTCGGGAACTAGTGCATGACAAAACTATCACACTGCATTATTGCCCCACAGAGGAGCAAATTGCAGATATATTTACCAAGTCCTTCACAGAAAATAGATTTGTTTTTCTCATATCTCTTCTTGGTGTAAAAGCTTGATTCATTGTTCCCGATTCACTGCTTATTTTGAGGGGGGGTTTCCCATGAGGTTTTCCCCATTTTCCTTATTTATTAAGCAATATTTTATTTCATTTATATTGTATGGGTGACTTTTAGCCTAGTTGTCAAGGCCCAAGTTCTCCAAAGTTAGGATTAAGGGGGGTGTTAGGATTAATTAATCCTCCTTTGTCCAACATAGTCTATTTGGTCATATTGCCTAACTTAGGGGGTAATTATTACTATACTAGAGTGTGGGGAACACATATAGAAGTTATCTTCCACTTATTGCATGTGCATGCATGAGTTTATGTGCCTCTGAGACCAATCCCTACATTATAGGATCCCACTCTGAGTGTGCAAATAGTATTGCATGTATTTAAAACCTACATCCAAGTCTTCCATTTTATAGCGAAAAAGTTGACCAATTTGTTCCCTAATCCCTGGATCAAAGCTAAAATGAAGAAACATTGATTTTTGAGGACTTAATTCCATCCCTGAATTTGAACAAAAATAAATGATTAAGTCACTAAAGGAATCCCAATGTGCCACAGACTCACTTACCAAAAATAAGAACATCATCAACAAATAACATGTGTGTAATAGACAAGGATTGAGATATTTTGATACCTTTAAAAGGATGTTCATGTTTGGATGAAATGATAAGTCTGCTAAGCCCCTCTATGACAAGGATAAACAAAAGTGGGGATAGAGGGAAGCCCTATCTAAGACCTTTTCAGGAATTGAAAATGCTTGTTGGAGAGCCATTCACTAAAATCACAAATTTAGCTAAAGTGATACAAGCCATGATCCAATTTGTTACATTTGTTGGAAGACCAATCTAGATCAAGATGAATTTAAAAAACGACCAATCAATCTAATCATATGCTTTGATCATATCCATTTTGAGGATAAAGGTTTTCATTTTCTTTGATTTAATAGTGTGGAGGCATTCTTGAGCTACTGCCACAGCATCAAGAATTTGTCTATTGGATAAAAAACAAAATTTTCTTTTGAAATCTTCTTGTCCAATATAGGCTTGATTCAATTCGAAATGACCTTAGTAACGACTTTGTGAATCAAATTACATAAAAAAAATGGGCATGTAATCATTGAAAAATTCAAGACTATCCTTCTTAAGGATTAAACCAATAAAAATAGAATTCATATTTCCAGGAACATATTCCTTCTACCTAAAATCTTCGGCTGCATCAACCAAGTCTTGACCCACCAAATCATAAAAATGAAAAAAGAACTCTAGTATCCACCCATCATTACATATGTCAATGAAAAATTTTAATAAAAAAAAGAGAAGGCAAATTATCTATGTAATATATAGAAATTGGTAAAGATTAAATCATTTTTCATGCCACACCTCGTCCACCCAAATCCATTTGTGTTTATTTTATTTTTTATTTTTTATTTTCTTGTTTAATCACTTTACATAGGCTAAAAATTAAATATAATTGATATTAATCCATTTATATATTTATAAATTATTATTTTTCTCCTTTTAAAGAAGGATGCATCATTACATTATACCCCACTTAAATAACAAATATAATTTAATGATAATTACCTGTGAGCACAAGAATTGCCAAATGAGGTATTAGATTCCTCTTTCCCTACAAAAACATTAGACTTGATGCATCTCAAAATTCTAATTAAAATAATTAGTTTAACATGCTTGTAAATACATGGGCAAGAACATTGTATTGTGATGCATTCTTCTCTACTTTTTAATCAAATTATTTTTTTAAAGTACACATTTGCTTGAAGTGTTCTCAAGATAATATCATGCTTCATTAGTGCTCGACACAATTATGGCATTAGCGATTAAAATTATTCACAAATATTAAAACCTTGATACAAGTTGATTTGTATTTATATTAGTTTTCTAATTTTTTGAACGAGTAATTTGTATTTTTTTTAATTACAAAATATTTTTTAATATATATATAACCAAAGAAAATTTATAAAACAAAGTTTAAAAATCAAACCTTATTTCAAGATTTACTTTACACATGGTTGATATTTCTTTATTTTGAAGTTTCTATGTTAAACACATTTTTGGATGGTAAGTTGGTTTTCATACTTTATTTTTTTATTACTTTTTGACATATGCTTAAAGAAAAAAAAAGAAAAATGGTCCTAAAAGCTTGTCAATGTTTTTATTTTCATGATGATGGACTTCTCTCTTACTTCTTCACACCTTGGTTACAAAAAAATTAAAACCATGTGGATACTCTTATTTCCATGATAGAGAGAACTTTATATCATATATTAAAAATTCAAAATATATTTGAACCTTGCACTAAATCTGGAAATTATTTTTAATACCATATCCATTTGTTAAGACTATTAAAACATGTTTAAATAAGCCAACAAAACTGAAAAGGCACCACATTGAATTCCTTAATGAATGAACTCACTTGAAATGTTTCCATCATAGTTAGTTTAAGATTTCATTGCACTTTAAAATCCCTTCATCGTTAGAAGGGTATCATATTATTTTATCGTTTAAAAAATGTGTGAGTGGATTTTTTCAACATCAAATTATTTTTTTCAAAAATATGTGAAAGAGTTTGGATTTTTCCAACACTATATTATTTTATCTCAATAAAAGTTTTTTTTTCCAAAGAAAAAAATCATATTTTTTATATATATACAAAATATATTGTGAGGATGATCCATTATCAACAATTTGATAAGTGATCATTTAACCCAAATGTTTAGCTCCAAAAAGCTATTTACAATAGCAATATTTACAAATGTTCAGCTCCAAAAAGCTATTTAACCCAAATGTTCAGCTTCAAAAAGCTATTTACCATAGCAATACTGTGGTATTAAAACCAACATCTTTCAAATGTCAAAACATCAAAATATCAAAAAAATAGAGCCTTATTACATAAGTATCAGTCTTCATCAAAAAATAACAGTTTTAAATAGCAGCTGTTATCCACGGCACAAAGATCATCATAATTCAAACTATCCAAAGTCTTCAACTAGAAATTGTCCAATTTTCTTCAATAGCACTGCCAATTTAGGACAGTATGCTTCAAGTACCTAAAATCATCAAAACATATCAACCGATAGTCAATATATTCATCTTTATAAGCAACCTAATATAAAACTGACAAAAATTATCTCTTCCAAAAGTCATCTTCAGGGATCATGGACAAAGTATCATCTTCAAAGATCCAATACTCTCCAAAGCAAAAAAGATTAAAATACCTGAAAAGTATCATGTCTTCCAAACCCATGATACTCACTAATAACCCAATGTCCATACTAATTATTTCCACCATCATTAGCGAGCTTATCAACCAGAGTATTCCTTTCCCTATAAATATGTTGATAGACAATCTGCTCAAAAAATTCATTTAGTCTGATGACCTCACACAATAACTGTGCAAGATTCAAATTATGACTTTTGTATTTTCCTCGAATCCAGTTAATTACAAGCAAGGAATCCCCAAACACCTGAATACTCGAAACCTGCTTATCCAAAGACAGAGTTAAAAGAAGTTTCAAAGCATATAACTCTGCGAAATTGTTTGACCCTTCCCCTAGGCTAGCTTTAAACGCAAAATAATGATTATCTTTGAGGAAAAGTACCCCCCCAGCTCCACATACCTGAGGGCTACCTGAAGCAGATCCATCAAAAAACCCCAAGGTTTTGTTTTATCAATAGCTTCCTCGGTAATGATTCTAACATTCAAAGTAGCAGTTTCCAAAGGATAAGAAGAAAGCAAAGCCAAACTAAATGCTAAAACCTACGCAGGGGATGTGTCAATGTCATCAAAACAACTACGGTTTTTAGATTTCCAAATAAACCAAAAAACTATTAAAGGCAGAGATCTTATTGTTTGTACCTTAGTGTTGAATACCCAATTCTTTAAATAGGTGAGAACTGATTCCCCAAACCAAAGATTCTGAAAATTTAACTTAGCTTCAATCTCCTTCCAAACAGATTTGGTTTAAGGGCATTCAACACCTAGATGTAAATTTGTTTCAAAATCACACTTACATAGATGGCATCGACCAGGACCTTCCCATCCCCTTCTAATAAGAGTATCCCAAGTGAGAGCTTTCCCAGAGAAAAGAGCCCAACAAAAAAGCTTTGATTTAAGAGGACTCTTCAAATGCCAGAACATGTTCCACCACCATTCAGTTTCCCTTTCATGCTGATCCTGTATCAAATGCATGTAGCCAAATTTGGGAGTGTAAACACCAGATTTTGCCTGATTCCATACCAAGACATCTTCCTCATTTCTAAATCTTATATGGCTGGCTTTGAGCATGGCAATATAACTATTACAAGCTGTAATATAATGATTATCAACAAGACCTAAATCATTAGAGCTTAACCAAACTTGTTCCATAAGGTTTGTGACAAGCACAATCCCAACATTTGATAAAAAATAATATCCTGCAGAGTGCAGAAAATTAGTCAATTGGGAAGGTAAAGAGTGGCGCCATTTACAACCTACCCAAGGATCCATACCAATACGAACATTAACCCCATTACCAATTTTCCAAACCAGAAAATATCCAATAAGATGAAAAGACCAGAGCACAGATTTCCAACAAATCGATATACTTGACTTCTTCTTATCACTAACTCTGATCCAATCCAGCAGGGGGAGAGGCCTAATATATTTCTGAATAACAATTTGAAACCACAACCCAGATCCATGGATGATGTTCCAAACACTTTTTTTTGCAAGTGCTTTGGCAAATAAAGCAGGAACTTTTAGACCCCATCCTCCCATGGCAAATAAAGAAGGAACTTTTATTTAGACCCCATCTCAATAAAAGTTGTGTAAGAGTTTGTATTTTTCCAACATTATATTATTTTATCTTTATAAAAAAGTGAAGATGTTGGATTTTTTACTTTGTTGGAGTTAAAATTTGTTTCAATATTAAATTAAGGTTTCACAAATTATTAAATTAAAGTAAAATAATTGTATAATTTAATGAAAATAAAAATAACCGTTATGAAATGTTAGAGAGACTCGCATGCAAGTGATTTGCTACATGCATTTATTGGTGAAAAAAGTATTCAAGCTTAATGTCCCTTTATTTTTTGTTCCTATGGTTTTGAGTGAGATTCTGCAATCAACTTGGCTTTCCACAAGGATAAGAAATGGTTGTTGGAGCAGGGTCGGTGCCCCCATCACTTGTTAGAGGTGGAGCCATTTTGTAGACTAGTTGAGGCATAAGGAAAAATGAAGATGTTTACAGTAACTCAATCAAAATTTGTGAAGAAACTTGGTGACATTTCAGAGGTGGCCTTTCCACCTATTGGACATAGAAAGATGGCCATGTCATTGGTGGAGTAAGGTTTGGTACGGAAATTCAACAAGATATGGCCCTCCCCATGCTCTATGCAAACCTAAGTACAAAAGAATTAGTGACCACTAATAAAAGGGAAGTGGGAACCTTCTTTGTCAACAAGAGTTTCTTTGTTTTTTACTTTAAACGTCAAGAAGATCAGGATTTGATTTTCAAAAATGATTGCTAGTTCATGGGGCCATGAGGTCCGTATCTTAATAAATCGACTCTAGACTTTGATTTGAATAAGGATATTCCCAAAGTTGTCCCAGTCTAGATTTGGATCCTGCATCTTCTGATTCATTGTTGGAATAATGAATCAACGTAGGAAGTTGGAAATACTCTTGGCAAATGCATCTAGACAGAGAAGAACCAAAAGACCAGTTTTCTTGCGCAAAAATTTGTGTTGAAATTCACCTAGAGGTTGGCCTCCCAAAGAAATCAAAATCTGTGTGGATGATTGGACCCATATTCAGCAATTGGATTATGAACAAATCCCCTTCAAATGTAGGATATGCCATGAATATGGATACTTCGCAAAGGACTGCAAAAAAATACTAAATAGTTACCGCAAAGCCTAAATAAACAGTGCAATGGATTAGTGTACAAAAAGGTGGCGAGGCTAAACAAAGGAAGATAAAATCTTGAAATCCAAATGGGGGTCAAACCCATTCAAAGAAATCAATATGGAAACCCTAGGAAGAAAGCAATTTCAGATCTAAGAATCCCATATAATAGATACAAAATCCTCACACAAACGGAAGAAGAGACCCAAGAACCTGAGAAAACAACTAATCCTCACCCTATATTAGAAGATACTCCAAAAATTAAAGAAAATAAGGTATGGAATATGAAGCAACCAATAGGAGGAAGAGATTAATTGCCCCCAATCAGAGGTTGATGCCCCATAGGAAGAAGAAGTTGATATGGATACAAGCTCCAAAATGGGGGCGGAAATCTAATAAAGAAAGAAGGGAAGAAGAGATAGAAAGGGAAAAGACACTATGAGCGCACCCGACGTTAGAAAGAGTGATCAACAAGGCAACCCAAGGAACTAGGAATACAAGAAAACCAAGACGTCTTGAACGAAAATGGCATCCCTCATCCATCAAAGGTCAGTGATGAAGATCATCTCCTATAACAGAGGAGGAATGGGAAGTAGAAAAAAAGAAGAATCCCTACGAGACATGATAAGAATGGAAAATACAAATATTCTATTGATCCAAGAGATAAAACAAGAGAAATGAGAGTTCATATGTATAGCAGGGAAAAATTGGAAGAGAATTTTAGATTCCACCCCACCTGAGTGGAGGAGGGATTCATGGAGCTCATTTCCAAAGCTTGGAATACAAAGATCAAGGGATCTCCTTTTTTGTATGTGAAGAAAAAATGAGAATCATCAAAAAGGAATTAAAAACATGGGTGAGGAAGATGTACATACTTCCTACCCAAGAAACAAAGGTCAAACAAATGGATTTAGAAAAACAACAAATGGATATGGAGAGAAAACAAGTTACAAAAAAGATCTCCAAAATGAAGAATGACTACAATTAGAACTTCATAAAACATTCCATTAAGAAGAATAATATTGGAGACTCAAATCCTGAAGTCCTTCGATGAAGGATAGTGATAGAAAAAAAACCTTCCTCCATAAGCAAGCTCAAATGTGCATGCATCGGAAAAATTTGTTAAAGATACAAAGCACAACTAAGTAAAGATTTCAGGAGTTTGAAAGAATCAAGGAAGAAGCATATAGGCATTTTAGTACATTATATCAAGTAGAGAGCGAGGACAATGAAGGGGATTATCAAGAATCCCTTTTTTTATCCAGGAGGATATTGGTGACCACCCACCTATTCCTCTTGGACTCCCACCATTGTTTCTTTCAGTTTTCCAGTTTCCTTAATTATAGCACAATTTACTATTTTTGGTAGTTTTCGGGTCCCAAACTTATGGAGTCGTTTTGAGGCCCTAAACGACATTTTTTTGGCATCGAATGGTCTAGAAAATATGAGTCCATTTCGGACTCAATATTTGTTATTTATGTATGTAGTCCTTAAACATATCTTTCCAACGATATATCATGCACGTCAAACGGAGGTAGTATGCTAAAGTTACGACCCCGAAAAATTGATGTACCAAGTTACCCAACGGGGCCCACATTAAGGCATTTCACCTCCTAGGGTTAGGTTTTGGATGTGTAGGGTTTCCATTGTTTCTCAATAATATATAGGCCTTCAAGCCTCATTGTAACACAGATTTCAGAGGCATGTAGCCACCACATCTCTTCTCAGAGATAAGCTACCAGCACTCTAGCTAGTTTATTCCCATTCTGTATGTAAACAAGTTTCAGTTATTGATTAATGAAATGAAGTGTTATTTCCACTGCATATTTGTTTCTATGGTTATTTGTGTATTCTGTTGTGTTCCTGCATAAATCTGGATCAGTGGTATCAGAGGAATCTTCTCTTTCTTGATCCTTCTTTGCATGTCCCCAACGAGGGTGGGGTATAAAGAGTTAGGGCTTGATCTGGTTGAACCTTTGCAAGATAATCCTCGCAAATCCCAATGGCCACCCATGGGGAAAGAAAAGAAAGATGAGGGCGCAGAAGATCCTATCAAAATGTTTCTTGAGGAGGCCCTTGAAAAACAAAGGAACGCGATGATGGATAACTTTTCCCAGATCCTTCAACGACTTCCCACTGGCGACACATCTGCATCTAGCAGCCACTCTGGAGGTGCAACCCCTTTTAAGGTACAAGTAAAATTCGACATTCCCATAGTTGATGGTTGAATAGATGCAGATGCCGTAGATAAATGGTTGAATCTATTAGAAGGATATTTCTCGGTTCATGACTTTTCTGACCGGGAAAAGATTACTTTTTCTCTACTCAAAGCCGCCCCCCATGTTAAGGACTGGTGGGAAACCTACTGTGAGAGAAAGGATGAGGAGGAACCCTCTCTGTTCTTGGCCGTACCCACTTGGAATTTTTTCCAAGATTTCATAAAGGGACAATATTATCCGGTGGGTAGCTATGAGGATAAGTACATCCAATGGACTACACTGCGGCAGCAAAGAGATCAAGATGTGCATGATATGACAAATCTATTCCATACCCTGCGCACCAAGTTGGGTATCAAAGATTCAGATAAACATTTGGTGCTGAAGTACCGCAATTGTCTGCACAGATACATTCAGTAGGAAATGGAGTTCCTCGACATCTCCTCACTTGGTACGACATATCGGTACGTTGCCAAAATTGAGCAAAAATTCAAACAGAAAAAGAAATACTTTGGATCTACAAATTAGAAGCAAGGGAAAGGTGCCCCCAAACCGCAGAACCAAGGACACAACCAATGCATGGCGACTTAAGAAAAATTTCCAAAGCCGCAAGCAAAGAGAAACACTGCAAAGCCGAAGAAGGAAGTGGGAAAGTGGTGCGAGTTCCATAAGAGCCCCACTCACAACACAAGTGAGTGTCGGGATAAGCAGTCACTAGTGGCCGAGATAAAGGCTTCTGAATCAGATGCATACTTTGACACTGAATCAAAACCCAAGAAGGGGAATGACAGAGGGAAGAAGATTATCGATGTAGAGCCCAACGCCACCGTTGCCACCACGAAGATCCAAAAGGAAGAACCAGAAGATTCAGAGGAGGAGGAGTGTCTTTTCCACTCCCAAATGTGGGTAAAGGGTTCCCTGCTACAGTTCATTGTCGACAGTGGGAGCCAAAAGAACCTGATTTCAGCAGAGGTCATGAAGCAGTTGGGTTTTCCAACCACAGCACACCCGTAGCTGTACACCATCGGGTGGCTTCACCAAGGACGAGATCTCTGCGTCAGCTAGCAGTGTCGACTTCCCTACAGCATCAAGCCCTTCACCGATGAGGTATTATGTGATATTGCTCCTCTTGATGTTTGTGATGTATTATTAGGTCAACCATACTTATGGAAGAAACATGATGTGTATGAGTCCCGGCCTCGTGCTATTATTATTACGTTGGTAAATAATTTGTACAGAATACCAGAGGTACCACCCCCTGCCGTTATCTCTTTGGTTACTACAAAACAATGCAGTAAGCTCATTTCCAAAATCGGGAAGTTTGTTTTCTTGATGATCTACCCTCAGGGAAAGAAGAAGATCATTTCCACAACCTCCAGACAGGGCCCCTCCACATGACAACAACAAATGGACAAGGTCGTGGAGAAGTACCGGGACATATTCACCTCACCCACCGGGGTGCCTCTCCACTGTCAAGTCAAGCACCCCATCGATCTGACCCCATGTGCACCGCTACCCAATGGACTGATCTATCGTCATTCTTTTTTTGAGAATGATGAAATCAAGAGGCAAATTCAAGAGCTACTACAGAAGGGTCACATCTGGCCAAGTTCATCTCCCTGTGGGAGCTCGATCATTTGTGTACAGAAGAAGGATGGGACTTGGAGACTCTGTATTGACTATCGGGCGCTGAACAAGATCACTGTCCGGAATAGGTACCTGATCCCACGGATTGATGACCTCTTGGACCAGCATAAAGGGGAAAAATATTTTAGCAAGATCGACTTAAATTCCGGGTATCACCAGGTACCGATCGAACCGACCGATGTGTGGAAGACTTCCTTCAAAGCCAAGGAGGGCCTTTTTGAATGGTTGGTCATGCCTTTTGGGCTGACGAATGCTCCTACAACCTTCATGAGACTGATGGAAGACATCTTGCAGCCATTCACCAACTCATTTGTAGTAGTGTACTTGGATGACATCCTAATCTTCAGCCAGACTTGGGAAGAGCACCTCCACCACATCCAACAGGTCCTCCAAATATTGCAGCAGCACAAGTTGTGTGCCAGTTTGGACAAGTGCACTTTTGGCATGACCTAGGTTTAGTATCTGGGATACATTATTGATGACTGTGGGGTACATGTGGATCCAACCAAGATCTAAGTCATTCGGGATTGGCCAGCCCCAACTACTCTAGTAGAGCTACGCAGCTTTCTGGGCCTTGCTAATCTCTACCGCAGGTTCATGTTGGGATTCTCTCATATCACTTGGCCCTTGAGTCAAGTCACCAAGGGAGGAGCGAAAGCAAAATTCTTTTGGTCGGAAACTCAACAGAAGGAATTTGCAGAATTGAAACATCGCCTATGCTATGCCCCAGTGCTCACATTACCAGACTTGCAACAACCATTTGAGATCGAGACAAATGCCTTTGACTACGCTATTGGGGTAGTCCTTACTCAACAAGGGCATCCAGTGGCATATCATAGTGAGACATTGTTCGTAAATATCCCACTTATGACAAAGAGATGTATTCTATTGTATAGGCTTGCCGACAATGGAAGCATTACATTTTGGGGAAGGAAACGATCATCCACACAAACCACCGACCCCTGCAGTTCATGCAGACAGAAGGGAAGTTACAAAATGATCGCCATCAGAAGTGGTCTACATATCTACAACAGTTTCATTTGAACATCAAGTACAAGAAGGGAAGCACCAATAATGTTGTATACTGCCTCAGCCGACCACCGATCGTGGCGATAACGATCGTGCTCAACTCTTATGGGAACGAGACTTCTGATTGGCCACTTCTCTACAAGAGCGATCCAGAATTCAGCCACACATACCAGACACTCTTGGAGGGAAACCAAGTTCCAAAATTTCACCTCCAGGATGTACTACTGTGTCACATGGGACACCTTTGTGTTCCTTCAAGCGAGCATGCCAAGATGATTTGGGAAGCACACTACAGTCAGGTTGCTGGTCATTTTGGGGTCGAGAAAATAGTGGCAGTACTACAGAAGTATTTCTGTTGGCCGAACCTTCGACAGGACGTCGGGAAGCACATCCGATCCTGCACTACCTGTGCCATTGCCAAACCATCCATCAAGAAGCAAGGCCTCTATACTCCGTTGTCTACCCCTAGTCGACGTTGGGAATCCATCTCCATGGATTACACGTCAGGCCTTCCTTCTACTAAGCACGGTAACGACTGTGTGTTTGTGGTTGTTGACAGATTCTCGGAGATGGCCATAATGGTGGCCTGCAAGAAGAATATCACAACAGAAGCCACTGCTAAAATCTTCTTTGAATGAGTGTGGGTACACTTTGGGATCCCAGAGTCTATAATCTCAGAATGGGACAGCAAGTTCCTTAGTACATTCTGGTCTAGCCTATGGTCAATGCTAGACACCAAGCTCACAAAGTCCACAGCTTTCCATCCCCAGACTGATGGCCAGATAGAGGTTGTCAATAGGATGATCGTACACATTTTGCGCATGTACAACTCAAAGCATCCATGCACATGGGATGAGAGCCTCAACTATGTACAACACAACTATAACCGAGCCCTCCATAGCTCAACCAACCACAACCCCTTTCAGGTGGCCTTGGGATTCCAACCACTATGTCCCATTGATGTACCCATGCCATTTGCAGCTACTCAGGTTGATTCAACTCATATCCAGTCTGAATTTTCCAAGGCAAACAACTTCATTGAGCGCATTCAGCACATTCGCCAACAGGTTCATGATATATTGTACAGATCCAATGCTAAGTACAAGCAGCAACATGATCAGCATCGGGTGCAACACAACTTCCAGGTGGGTGATAAAGTGTGGCTGCATTTGCAGAAGGAGCGCCTTACTAGACCCCACCGCAAGCTTCGCTCACTCTGATATGGGCCATACACCATCACCAAGGCTGTCAAGGACAATTCCTTCAAGCTTAGTATTCCACCATTCCTTGGTCTGCACCCAGTGTTCAATGTGGACTACCTTCGGCCCTACTTTCCACCTCTACTGGACACATTAGACGTGGCAGAACAACTCACACCAATAGAGTTAAAACCCAACTACATGGAACAAGCCACAACTAATTGGATTATGGACACACAGATCAAGAACACCCACCAGTAGAAGATCCAACTATATCAAGTTGTCAAAGCAGGCCAACTCCTTCACCAGGGAAAGTGGCTCACCAGGGACCAAGTTCAATAGAAGATTCCTCATCTCATGGAGGAACTCAACACAATGGGGACCATTGCTTCCTAAGGGGGGAGGAATGATCCAGTAGGATATTGGTGGCCACCCACCTATTCCTCTTGGACCCCCACCATTGTTTCTTTCATTTTTCCAGTTTCCTTAATTATAGCACAATTTACTATTTTTGGCAGTTTTCAGGTCCTAAACTTCTGGATCCATTTTGAGGCCCTAAACGGCGTTTTTTTGCCATTGAATGGTCGATAAAATATGAGTTCATTCTAGACTTGATATTTTCCATTTATGGATGTAGTCCTTAAACATATCTTTCTAACGATATATCATGCATGTCAAACTAAGGTAGTATGCTAAAGTTACGACCCCGGGAAATTGATGTACCAAGTTACCCAACGGGGCCCACATTAAGGAATTTCACCTCCTAGGGTTAGGTTTTGGGATGTGTATGGTTTCCATTGTTTCTCAATAATATATAGGCCTTCGAACCTCATTGTAACACAGATTTCGGAGGCATGTAGCTGCCACATCTCTTCTCAGAGATAAGCTACCAACACTCTAGCTAGTTTATTTCCATTCTGTATTTAAACAAGTTTCAGTTATTAACTAATGAAATGAAGTGTTATTTCCATTGCATATTTGTTTCTATGGTTATTTGTGTATTTTGTTGCATTCCTGCATAAATCCGGATCATTTTCAATATCCCAAATCTCATCACTCTGACAAATAACTTCATACTTACTCAAGAAATAATGAAGGAAAAAATCAAGGCTATAATTTTTGGGAATGGAAATTGATAAGGCTATAAAGCCATATGTCTTTACAATCCAATTTTATTGACTATGCTAGAATATCATCAAGAAGTATCTCAAAACAATGTTGGTATATGCACAAAAGAAGCCCAACTGGCAGGAGCAATCAATTTTTCCTTCCTAGATCTTATTCCAAAAGAAATGTATCCCTCTTCCTTCGATAGGTTCCTAACTATCTCTCTATGTAATGTCTCCTACATGATTCTTACTAAAATTCTCGCCTCAAAATGCAAGGCATTCCTCCTTTCCTTAATTTCAACCAATTAGGGAGTAAGGATTCATCCAGAAAAGCCAAATTCTAGACAATATCATTTTGGTTCAAGATGATATCCACTCAAGCAAAACGTGGCAAGAAAAAGGTATTCTTCTAAAACTATACATGACTAACACAATTGATCAATTTAATTATCAGTTCCTTTTTCAAGCTCTTAAAAAAATTGGCTTTGTGGGAGATTTTATATCATGTGTGAAGGATTGCATCAAGAAACCTTGGATTGCTCCTCTAGTTTATGGGAGAGATACAAACATTTAGGTAGGGGTACCCCCTCTCCCCTCTCCTTTACATTTTAATGGAATACTTTCTATGTAGGGGTATGGAAGCAGCAAGGGTCGATGATGGTATCCTAGGAATAATGATTTATAGCGAAGTAAAATAAATTAACCATTCTCAATTTACGAATGATACCCTCCTAATTGGGGGAGCTTCTCGGATCATAGCTCAAAGGTTTAATAAGGTCTTGGAAACATACTATCTATCATCGGGAAGCAAAATCAATGGATTGAAAAGCAGTGTATATGGATGGAACATGGACCAAAGAACCCTCTTATAAATTACAAGAGAGTTGGGCTTCTAAGGGAAACTTAATTGGGACTACTTCAATTATCTAGGTATTCCAATTGCTAAAGATGGCCAAAAAAGTTTGAGCTAGATAGGAATTCTCAACAAGTTTATAATAAAAATAAGTTCTCAGACATATAAGTCTGGATGGGAAACAAACTTATATATCTGGGAAATCCCCCTAAGAGGAAAAAAAGGTACTCATATATGGAAACTGTGCACAAAGGTGTAGGATTTGTTTGGGTGCATCCATGGAGCTGGGTTACACTTTTTGGCAAGGCACTTTCGAAAAAAAACACAAAAACGTACCTCAATCGAGCAATTTTTAAACCCTCGATCAAGGTCATAACACCTCAATTGAGGGCTTAACAAAACCTCGATCTAGGTTTTAAGAATACCTCGATCTAGGTTTTAAGACCTCAATCTAGGTTTTAAAAAAACCTCGATCTAGGTTTTAAGACCTTGATCTAGGTTTTAAAAAAACCTCGATCTAGGTTTTAAGACCTTGATCTAGGTTTTAAAAAAACCTCGATCTAGGTTTTGAGACCTCAATCTAGGTTTTAAGACCTCGATCTAGGTTTTAAGAAAACCTCGATCGAGACTTTAAGGCTATGATCGAGGTCCTTGTGCAAAAACATTTATAAAAAGAGGTGTAAACGGTAGCTCGATCGAGGGTTTAATAAAACCTCGATCGAGCTTATTTAAAAACCTCAATCGAGGGATGTTAATACCTCGATCGAGGGCCTGAAAAACAGAGAATTAGCCCTCTTATAGGAAAATCAATGTTTCTCTATGTCTTCTAGGGTTGTAAACCTTGCCATTCATGGCACACAACTAAGCGGAGTTCATACCGATAGATTTGTCACCGAATCCTCTATCCATTGAGATATCATGCATGCGTTTTGGCATTCATATGGTTTTTTTTTAATTAGTTCTAAAACTTACACTTAGAAAACCAGAAAACAACTTCAAAGTAGCTCAAAGAAAAATCCGCAGGGTAAAATATACACATCCAAAAATTTATTAAAAATGGGCAGCCCACACATCGACGTGTCCTCTTCAAAAGGGTATCTTTGGTTTTTCAATTTTTGAAAACAGTGAAAAAAAAGCTAGGATGGACACACATGTGTATAAAATGNTTTTCATACCTTAAATGACATCAGAATATTTTAAAAAAAATATCATTGGGAAGCCAACATAATATTCTACAATTTGTTTTTTAACTGCAAGTCGAAATTCACATGCCATATATGTGTTTCGAGGGCTTCTATCTAGCACATGAGTAAAAAATCAGGTTTTCATTGCCAAATTTAGCCAAAAAATGTTACCCACCTTCACGGAATCACCCGGTTCACAAACATTTACATTGCATACCTGGAAATGGAAGAGAAATCAAACTATGGGAAGGCAACATTTTATATGATCCATCGCTTGGATCCATACCTAAGCTACATGATCTCCAAAGATGGATGAACGGTCAAGGAATAATCAAGCTTGAAGATTTGTGTGTTTGGGATTCCACAGAGCATAACTCGTGAAAAGGTTGGGCCCATCTCCTCCCTCCTCCCACTCTACAACATGATCTAATCCAAGTATATTTCAACAGTTTAAAGGAAAATATCTACTCAGTAGAAACTTCTAAGATTCCCAAGGATGGGAAAATCCCAATGGACAATATTCAATAAGGCCAGTATATAAAATCCTCTAAAATCTTCAGAGGAATCCACAATGATCCTCAGTTTGGATAGGGGTCTAGAAAAATAATTGTCTTCCTATTAAATTTAATATCTTTTGTAAGGATAAATGCATGGGAAAATCCTCACAGTAGATAACCTTCAAAGGTGTGGCTTCCCAAGCCCCTCTATATGTGCATTACTATGTCATGCTCATGAAGAAATGAACAAGCATTTATTTTTAGAATGCTCTTTCACCAGAGAGTTATGGAAAGTTCTTTTGGGACCTATTCATCAGTCTTTCTCTTTACCTCAATCAATTAGTGATTTTTTCAATTATTGGGGGAATTCCTATAACCTATACCTAAAAAATAAACCACTTCTATAGTGGCTTTGGTTGGATCTTCCAAAATTTATTTGATGGAATATTTAGTTAGCACAAAACCAATCAATCTTCCAAAATCTTCCCCCAATCCTGATTCAAGTGGCCTCAAAAGAGAAATATTTGATGGTAGAATATTATCAAGAATAAGGAGGTCAAAAGCTTAGAAATATTGATATGAATACTGTAGAGCGATCCTATATATCAACACCGAATATTCAAGAGAATTAAACACAATGGCAACCTTCTTATTAACATCTTTGAAGTTGGTAGATCATATTAAAAGGAATGAGTTTTGAAGAATGGACACAAATGAAAGGTAGATTCCTTCTCTTCTTTGAAGGAGTCTCAAAAGGGAACCTTAGGGTGGCAAGAGCAAGGGTTATTATACATCCTAAAGGAAATACGAAGGAAATTTTTTCTTCGGGTCTAGGAATAACCTCCAATAATATATCAAAATCCTATGCTATGTATAAAGGTATAAAAATTTTGGTGAAAGATGGAAATTCGGATGTGATAATTCTTGGAGATTCATCGGTAATAATCATAGCCTTCATCCCCAATTCACCTCCTTCCAGTTTCAATCTATCTATAATTTATGAATATACAACAAAGATGATTGAAAACTTGGGAGACATTCAATTATATCATGTTCTTTGAGAAAAAAACTAGGAAGCATACCTAATGGCAAACCTAGCCACAGATCTTCTGAAAGGATCTCTTCATTTCTTGAATTGCAATACAACTCATAAAACAATTCCATGAGCAATATGCATGAAGGAGGGAAGCTTTGGAAGGAAGGTGTTTGAAGTGTTAAAATATTACATACATAGACAAATCATATTTCCTAGGATGGAAGACATAATTAATTCTGCATGGGCCCGCATACGACATGGACAACCTATGATCTAGTGTGGTGTCATGATGAGACCTGGATAGGTGACTAAATGAAGAAATCCATCGATACACATGACCTACCATGATCAAGATAAATGTAAACTCAAGGAAGGATTATGAGGCTTTCAAGTCCATTATCATGGTAATGAATGGTTGTAGACTCCCAGTTCATAAGAAGGATCGGGCTTGTCCAATGTGGTGAGTGAATTTAACAAGATATGATTTTAAAGAGAAGGAAGTAATCATGCATGGAGGTGGAAATATGTTTTCTATGTGGTTCGGTAGAGAGGGTTTGAAGTGTGGTCATCGTCTACAGAGCTCAATTGGTTTCTTGATAAAGTGCAATATGGATACAAGGGTAAATTGCATTGGTTTGTGGAGACCCGTTAACTACATATTTTGATGGATACATGGGAAATGAAGGACGATGTAAGGAGGAATATTGTTGCATCCCTCATGAGATGATGAGACTGCAATAAAGTCACTTTCACCTATGTCATTTGGTCCATAATCTAAATCACGAGTTCTAGTTATTAGGCTGGTAGTTGGATCAGTGGAAAGTATTGGAGGAGCAGCAACAATTTTAATGGAGCACGTAGAGAATGCATACCATATGGCATTAATGACGGTCAAGCTAGAGGTGCAGTCGGCTAAGAATGAAGACTTGGAAACCAAATTTGTTATGCTAGACTTTATCATGTTTCCATGTTACTAGGAGAAAAAGACGTAACAATCGACTCTTTCACTCTCTTAATAGAAGTGAAGAACAACCCTTAGGTCTAGAGGAACACCCTTTTACTTTCATTTAATGTGTTTTCAATGTATTCTTTTATTGCAACAATATGTTAAAATGTATATTTTTAGGCGTAGAAACTCTAGACATTGTTTAGTGTTGAAAGCATTTCAGAACTAGAATTGTGAAGAGGTAATGAAATTTTGGAAATATGGTCATGGGACCATTTTTGCTATATAATTATGAGGGTACTATCCTCTCTTTTTAATATAAAAACCCCTAACCATTTATATAAAAAAAATGTTACAAAGAATTAAAAAATAGGAAAGGGACTCTTACTAATTAGATAACATGAATGAAAGATCAATAATAAATTTAAGGCATTAAAGAATTAAATAACATGAGTTAATTGATCAAATAGAAAGAATTAAAACCATAGGGAATATTATAGTACATGAGTTGACATTGCGGGATTTAGTACTCTAAAATATGGAAGCAAGATATTTTCTAGTATATAAGGTTCAAGGGGTATTTTTAATATATTAAAAACACATAGATATCATGGGGTTTATTAAAAAAAATATCTATGGGGTTGAATAGAGTGTTGGGGGGATTGATAAATACTTTGTGTCTAAGTTGGTGTAAATTTGATTGCATGTGAAGTCATATTAGTGTTTGAATAAGTATGATGTGTGTGAAGGTGGTATGAATCTAATTGTGTTTAGAGTTAACATGGTGTTTGAATAGATATGGTTTTTTATTGAATGTGATGTGAATTTGATGGAATGATTGTGAATGAAGTTGACTTATATTTTGGAAGTTGTTCGTCATCTTGAAATATTTTCTCTCACTAAGATTTCATATTTGACCTTGGAAGGTTTCTAGGAGTTATAAGATTTGTGTCATGTCACCATATTGAGGGTAAAAATAAAAAAGGGGCATTAAAAATGTCATGGAAAAAGTGAATACCTAGGATATCTAGAAAATAGTTTTTTTTTAATTGTAAAGGTGTATTGGGAGGGGGGTCAACAAATTTTTTTGGAGGAAATCCTTAATATGTAATGAAATTATTGGTATTCCTTAATATCCTATGAATGTACCCGCTATGTTGTATGCTCATAGAGTGAACCCCTTGAGATGAAAACTAAGAGATCATGAAAAAATTAAGTGATAATGAATATGAAGGTCTATGGATGAAAACGACTAAAGAGAGGCATCACATGAAAATCAAGAAAAGTAAAGTGGGATTAATGATGATGAATGTGTTTGTGTGTGTAGAGAGAGAGAGAACAAAAATCAAATAGGTTATAAAGGGAAGAGAAGGGGATTGAAATAGGTCAATCAAGACAATGGGTTAATGATATTCGTTATTCACCTGGTTTATAATCATCTTCGTGATTTAAATTGTGCGGTTGTTTTTCCATCTCAAGGGATTCCCTAATGAGATGATAAAAGTGATGGGAAGTGGAGGCAAGGATTTTGGTTTATTAAAAGCACATGAGGTGTATAGAGTTCGAGTGCATTAGTGTCAATAACGTGCTCTTTGAGATGAGCTTGGATGGATCTACATGTTTGTCCAATGTAAGATTTCTTATATGAATGGGAATTTTGTATACCTCTTGAGAAAGGGAAGGATTGCTTTTGAATTCTACACTTCTAAATAAGTGTTTAAAGGTTTTGTGAGATTTGAAAACCATTTTGAGCTTGGATGGATCTACATGTTTGTCCAATATAAGATTTCGTATATGAATAGTAATTTTGTATACCTCTTGAGAAAAGAAAGGATTGGTTTTGAATTCTACACTCCTAAATAATTGTTTAAAGATTTTATGAGATTTGAAAACCATTTTAATGTTCTCAATAACTAGAAATTTTAAATTATAAGTAATTATTACATAAATATAAATAAGATAAATACATGCAAAAGAATATCATAAAGAACAATATTATTTAAATTTATAAATAAAAAAAATTGTGATTTTACCTAAGGAATAACCATTAATCTAGAACTAATTATTTTACTATGTTTAATTAATAGCTATTCCATATTATTACTCATATTACAAAGGCATTTATATAAATATTCATATTACAAAGAAATTTATATAAATGTTCACAAATCTTTTGAAACTTTAGTATACAAATATTCAAAATCTATTGAAACTTTATTATAAGATTTTAAGATAATTATTTATGTATAAACTTATGCTATCTATTAAAAAAAATTCAAAACTTTATCCAAATTTCACTAAAGGTAAGTATTTATGTATAAACTATCTTTATCTATATGTATAAACTTATGCTATTTAATTAAAATTATTTAATTTTTATTTTTAAAGAATTTACTTATAAGAACATAATATTTTTCTCTCCGTTCAAACTATTATGATATATGTTCAATTTGTTAATATTTTTCTACTTATTTTTATCACATAATGTTTTTTTTTAATAAAATCACATAAATATTGATATTTTTATCAAATTATTATGATATGTTCAATTTGTTTTTATCAACATGTTATTGGCTGTTATGAAATCATATATTTATATTTTAATTTATAATCATTTTTTTACTATAAGTTTAAATTAAAAAAATGATGATGATGATGATGACAACCATTATATTAACATTATTTTAAAAATACAAAAGTATTAAACTAATAAAAATTACAATATTTCATTTTTTTTAAATAACACAAATATATTAATTTAATTTTTTCAAACCGTCTTTAATAATAATTCTTTACTTAAATTATAATATTTTTTAAAAATAACACAATTATATTTATCTAATTTTTAAAACATGGTTTCAAAAAAGAAAATTTCTTTTATTATTATTATGATTTATATTATATTATTTTCTTTATTTTATTTTTATTCTATCTTTCAAATATAAATAAATATAAATTTAATAAAGTTTAAATAAAAATAATTTATTTTTAAAATAAAATAAAAAATTTAATTGCAATAACTTTTTTTTCCTTATTTTTATTTGACAAAACAAAACATATAAATCAACGTGCATCAAGAAAATACCATAAGCTATGGTGTGAATCAGACTATACAAAGTATCTAGTCACCGATTTTACATAACTTTACCACTAATTCCTCTTTGACTTTTTTTTTCCTAGTCAATTTAGTCATAGATTTTAAAACATTAATTTATTAATGTAATCAATGAAAAAGACAATAGGATGTCGATTTCATGATTTATTTTCTCATCATTGTGGCATATTTCAATATAGTTGTATATTTAAATATAGTTGGGGATTTTTTTAATTTGATATTGGAAAAAAAAATTAATTTTAAAGTGGTATAAGTTATGTAGCATCAGATTTTAAGAATTTTTTTTGAAAATTTTGATGTTTCAGAAAATTTTGAAATTTATAGGGAACTTTCTCAATCCAATGAGAACTGTTTAAGATGGTTGAAAATTTATTGGAAATTTTTACCCTTTAGAACAGGAACTTCATTTTATAAAAAGTATACCTTAGTGGATAGTAATGTTCATTTTATTGCCATTTCCATCTACTAAGAGGTTCTAGTTACAACAATAATACAAAAAAATAAACAGAATTTATGTTAATGTTTCTTTTTTTGTGTGTTTTCTCTTCTCATATTTTTAATTATTTTTTTTAATATTTTTTATGTGTTTTCTCTTCCCATATATGGAAACGAAAATTCTTAAAACCATTTTAAAATTACTAAAACCAAAAACGCCCTAGCCAAAATTATTGTCACAATATATATAGTTAATGTTCGTGCCAAAGGGAAGAGAAGAAGGCTTTCTTTCTATAAGCTGTGGAATTTCAAGAAAAGAAAATCCAAGATGGGTAGATCCCCTTGCCTTATTTTATAAACTTTATAAAATAAAGTTTAAACATCAAACCATATTTCAAGGTTTACTTTACATTACATAATAGATAGAGTTGCACATGGTTGATATTTCTTTATTTTGAAGTTTCTATGTTAAACACATTTTTGGATGGTAAGTTGGTTTTCATACTTTATTTTTTTATTACTTTTTGACATATGCTTAAAGAAAAAAAAAGAAAAATGGTCCTAAAAGCTTGTCAATGTTTTTATTTTCATGATGTTGGACTTCTCCGTTGCTTCTTCACACCTTAGTTGGTTAAAAAAAACAAATTAAAACCATTTGGATACTCTTATTTTCATGATAGAGAGAATTTTATATCATATATTAAAAATTCAAAATATATCTGGACCTTGCACTAAATCTGGAAATTATTTTTAATACCATATCCATTTGTTAAGACTATTAAAACATGTTTAAATAAGCCAACAAAACTGAAAAGACACACATTGAATTCCTTAATGGAATGAACTCACTTGAAATGTTTCTATCATAGTCAGTTTAAGATTTCATTGGACTTTAAAATCCCTTCATCGTTAGAAGGGTATCATATTATTTTATCTTTTAAAAAATGTGTGAGTGGATTTTTCCAACATTAAATTATTTTATTCAAAAAAATGTGAAAGAGTTTGGATTTTTCCAACATTATATTATTTTATCTCAATAAAAGTTGTGTAAGAGCTTGTATTTTTCCAACATTATATTATTTTAT
Source organism: Pseudotsuga menziesii (assembly GCA_001517045.1). NCBI lineage: Eukaryota > Viridiplantae > Streptophyta > Pinopsida > Pinales > Pinaceae > Pseudotsuga > Pseudotsuga menziesii. The sequence continues at coordinate 178,917 of LPNX010091531.1, forward strand.
CTTTATAAAAATGTGAAGATGTTGGATTTTTTACTTTGTTGGAGTTAAATTTTGTTTCAATATTAAATTAAGGTCTCACACATTATTAAATTAAAGTAAAATAATTGTATAATTTAATGAAAATAAAAATAACCGTTAAGAAATGTTAGAGAGACTCTTTTTTTCAGAAGAAAAAAACCCGCCTTTGATATTCATTAATGAATCAAAGGGAATCTATTGTGCCGACCCAAAAGCTGGGTTACAATCGTGAAAGGAGGATCCATAAGAAACCAATCAGTCAATATCATGAAAGAGCCTCATAACGACAAATCAGCAAGGGGGGCAAGTTCACCAACAATACAGAATCCCATCAGTATAAGTTGCCACTCACACCATATCTACCATGAACTAAAGAGAGCAGAACAACAGTCTAAAAGGAGCCTACTCCATAACAAATCATAATGTGGTGCAATAGATAAAAGGGAGAACATGCTCTAGCACCAAGCTCAAAAGAGCACAAAACAATCCTGAGAGGTCAAATGACCTTCAATAAATTCTGAGAAATTACCTGATCCCGAAGCCAAAGAAAGTGCTTTTTTAGAGAGTCAATCTGCAAGTTGATTAAATTCACGGTAGATATGGTAGAAAGACAACTCTAGAAAGCAAGTGCATAGCTTCCTAGTGTCCCTACACCAATGATAGAGTTCCGGTGGTGTGAGGGAAGTTGTACCCTTTGCCCAGTTGATAATGACAAGAGAATCGCCAAATATCCTGAGCTTGGGTATCCCCATCATTTGGGTTGTATGCATGAGGGCCCAGAGCCCTATCAATTCCACTTTTGTGTTGGTGCATGGACCTGCCCCCAATGCAAATTCGAGGTGATGAGACTCATTCAACATCAGACAGAAACCAACTCCCCCTACCTTCTTTGATGAAGCCCCATTGAAGAAACCACAGGGGAAGTGAAGCACAGAACCCATGCCCAAGGATCTTGCTTTTTTTACCTTAATGACCGATGGGCAGTACATTTGAGAAAGATAAGCAATCTGATGAAGAAATGTTAGAGAGACTCGCATGCAAGTGATTTGCTACATGCATTTATCGGTGAAAAAAGTATTCAAGTTTAATGTCCCTTTATTTTTTGTTCCTATGGTTTTGAGGAGTGAGATTTTGCAATCAACTTGGCTTTCCACAGGGATAAGAAATGGTTGTTGGAGGAGGTTCGATGCCCCCCTCACTTGTTAGAGGTGGAGCCATTTTGTAGACTAGTTGAGGTGCAAGGAAAAATGAAGATGTTTACAGTAACTCAATCAAAATTTGTGAAGAAACTCAGTGGCATTCCAGAGGTGGCCTTTCCACCTATTGGACATAGAAAGATGGTCCTGTCATTAGTGGAGTAAGGTTTGGTAGGGAAATTCAACAAGATATGGCCCTCCCCATGCTCTATGCAAACCTGAGTACAAAAGAATTAGTGACCACTAATCAAAACGGAAGTGGGAACCTTCTTTGTCAGCAAGGGTTTCTTTGTTTTTTACTTTAAACCTCAAGAAGATTAGGATTTGATTTTCAGAAATGATTTCTAGTTCATGGGGCCACGAGGTCCGTATCTTAATAAATCGACTCTAGACTTTGATTTGAACAAGGATATTCCCAAAGTTGTCCCAGTCTAGATTTGGCTCCTGCATATTCTGATTCATTGTTGGAATAATGAATCAACGTAGGAAGTTGGAAATACTCTTAGCAAATGCATCTAGACAGAGAAGAACCAAAAGACCAGTTTTCTTGCGCAAGAATTTGTGTTGAAATTCATTTAGAGGTTGGCCTCCCGAGAAAATCAAAATCTGTGTGGATGATTGGACCCATATTCAGCAATTGGATTGTGAACAAATCCCCTTCAAATGTAGGATATGCCATGAATATGGATACTTCGCAAAGGACTGCAAAAAAATACTAGATAGTTACAGCAAAGCCTAAATAAACAGTGCAATGGATCAGTGTGCAAAAAGGTGGCGAGGCTAAACAAAGGAAGATAAAATCTTGAAATCCAAATGGGGTCCAAACCCATTCAAAGAAATCAATATAGAAACCCTAGGAAGAAAGCAGTTTCAAATCTAAGGATCCCACATAATAGATACAAAATCCTCACACAAACGGAAGAAGAGACCTAAGAACCTAAGAAAACAACTAATCCTCACCCTATATTAGAAGATACTCCAAAAATTAAAGAAAATAGGGTATATGAAGCAACCAATAGGAGGAAGAGATTAATGCCCCCCAATCAGAGGTTGATGCCCCATAGGAAGAAGAAGTTGATATGGAGACAAGCTCCAAAATGGGGGTGGAAATCTAATAAACAAAGAAGGGAAGAAGAGATAGAAAGGGAAAAGACACTATGAGCGCACCCGGCGTTAGAAAGAGTGATCAACAAGGCAACCCAAGGAACTAGGAATACAAGAAAACCAAGACCTCTTGAACGAAAATGGCATCCCTCATCCATCAAAGGTCAGTGATGAAGATCATCTCCTATAATAGAGGAGGAATGGGAAGTAGAAAAAAAAGAAGAATCCCTACAAGACATGATAAGAATGGAAAATACAGATATTCTATTGATCCAAGAGATAAAACAAGAGAAATGAGAGTTCATATGTATAGCAGGGAAAAATTGGAAGAGAATTTTAGATTCCACCCCACCTGAGTGGAGGAGGGATTCATGTAGCTCATTTCCAAAGCTTGGAATACAAAGATCAGGGGATCCCCTTTTTTTTATGTGAAGAAAAAATGAGAATCATCAAAAAGGAATTGAAAACACGGGTGAGGAAGATGTACATACTTCCTACCCAAGAAACAAAGGTTAAACAAATGGATTTAGAAAAACAACAAATGGATATGGAGAGAAAAGAAGTTACAAAAAAATATCTCCAAAATGAAGAATGACTACAATTAGAACTTCATAAAACATTCCATTAAGAAGAAGAATATTGGAGACTCAAATCCTGAAGTCCTTCGATGAAGGATAGTGATAGAAAAACAACCTTCCTCCATAAGCAAGCTCAAATGTGCATGCATAGGAAAAATTTGTTAAATATACAAAGCACAACTAAGTAAAGATTTCAGGAGTTTGAAAGAATAAAGGAAGAAGCTTATAGGCATTTTAGTACGTTATATCAAGTAGATAGCGAGGACAATGAAGGGGATTAGAAAGAATCCCTTTTCAATATCCCAAATCTCATCACTCTGACAGATAACTTCAAACTTACTCAAGAAATAATGAAGGAATAAATCAAGGCTATAATTTTTGGGAATGGAACTTGACAAGGCTCTGAGGCCATATGTCTTCACAATCCAATTTTATTAACTATGCTAGAATGTCATCAAGAAGTATCTCAAAACAATGTTGGTATATGCACAAAAGAAGCCCAAACTGGCAGGAGCAATCAATTTTCCCTTCCTAAATCTTATTCCAAAATAAATGTATCTCTCTTCCTTTGATAGGTTCCTAACTATCTCTCTATGTAATGTCTCCTACATGATTCTTACTAAAATTCTCACCTCAAAATGCAAGGCATTCCTCCTTTCCTTAATCTCAAGCAATCAAGGAGTAAGGATTCATCCAGAAAAGCCAAATTCTAGACAATATCATTTTGGTTCAAGATGATATCCACTCAAGCAAAACGTGGCAAGAAAAAGGTATTCTTCTAAAACTATACATGGCTAACACAATTGATCATTTTGATTATTAGTTCCTTTTTCAAGCTCTTAAAAAATTTGGCTTTGTGGGAGATTTTGTATCATGTGTGAAGGATTGCATCAAGAAACCTTGGATTTCTCCTCTAGTTTATGGGAGAGATACAAACATTTAGGTAGGGGTACCCCCTCTCCCTCTCCTTTACATTTTAATGGGAGACTTGCTAAGCAGAAGTATGGAAGCAGAAAGGGTCGATGACGGTATCCTGGGAATAAGGATTTACAGGGAAGTAAAATAAATTAACCATTCTCAATTTGCGAATGATACCCTCCTAATTGGGGGAGCTTCTCGGATCATAGCTCAAAGGTTCAATAAGGTCTTGGAAACATACTATCTATCCTCTGGAAGCAAAATCAATGGATTGAAAAGCAATGTATACGGATGGAACATGGACCAAAGAACCCTCTTATAAATTACAAGGGAAACTTAATTAGGACTACTTCAATTATCTAGGTATTCCAATAGCTAAATATGGCCAAAAAAGTTTGAGCTAGATAGGAATTCTGAACAAGTTTACAATAAAAATAAGTTCTCAGACATATAAGTCTAGATGGGAAACAAACTTATATGTCTGGGAAATCCCCCTAAGTGGAAAAAAAGGTACTCATATATGGAAACTATGCACAAAGGTGTAGGATTTGTTTGGGTGCATCCATGGAGCTGGGTTACACTTTTTGGCAAGGCGCTTTCGGAAAAAACACAAAAACGTACCTCGATCAAGCAATTTTTAAACCGTCGATCAAGGTCATAAAACCTTGATCGAGGGCTTAACAAAATCTCAATCTAGGTTTTAAGAATACCTCAATCTAGGTTTTAAGACCTCGATCTAGGTTTTAAAAAACCTCAATCTAGGTTTTAAAAAAAACTTGATCTAGGTTTTAAGACCTTAATCTAGGTTTTAAAAAAACGTCGATCTAGGTTTTAAGACCTCGATCTTAGTTTTAAGAAAACCTCGATCGAGGATTTAAGGTCGCGATCGAGGTGCTTGTGCAAAAACATTTATAAAAAGAGGTGTAAACGGTAGCTCAATCGAGGGTTTAATAAAACCTCGATCGAGATTATTTAAAAACCTCGATCGAGGGATGTTAATACCTCGATAGAGATAATACTTCGATCAAGGGCCTGAAAAACAAAGAATTAGCCCTCTTACAGAAAAATCAATGTTTCTATGTGTATTCTAGGGTTATAAACCCTGTCATTCATGGCACACAACTGAGCAGAGTTCATACCGATAGATTTGTCACTGAATCATCTATCCATTCAGATATCATGCATGTGTTTTGGCATTCATATGGGTTTGTTTTTTGATTAGTTCTAAAACTTACACTTAGAAAACCAGACAACAAATTCGAAGCAACTCAAAGAAATATCCGTAGGGTAATATACACATCCAAAAATTTCTTAAAAATGGGCAGCCCACACATCAACGTGTCCTCTTCAAAAGGGTATATTTGGTTTTTCAATTTTTGAAAATAGTGAAAAAAAATCTGGGATGGACACACATGTGTATAAAATGATGCGGAAACCAGACGTGGTCACTTTCGAAAAATAATAAATAATTATATATTGCGAACTAAATTAACAAAAAAATATGCAAACCACAGTACATTTTGTGTATATCATGCTCATATATATATAATGTAAGATTGAATTATTGGGGTTGGACACGAGCCACTTATTAACTTCTTCAAATTTTTAAGGTCACGCAGTTAATTAAATGCAAAATTACACACATTAAATGACATCGAAATATTTTTTTTAAATATCATTGGGAATCCAACATAATATTCTACAATTTTTTTTTTACTGCAAGTCGAAATTCACATGGCATATATGCGTTTTGAGGGCTTCTATCTAGCACATGAGTAAAAAATCAGGTTTTCATCGCCAAATTTAGCCAAAAAGTGTTACCCACCTTCATGGAATCACCCGTTTAACAAACATTTACATTGCATACCTGGAAATGGAAGAGAAATCAAACTATGGGAAGATAACATTTTACATGATCCACTTCGTGGATCCATACCTGAGCTACATGATCTCCAGAGATGGATGAACGGTCAAGGAATAATCAGGCTTGAAGATTTGTGTGTTTGGGATTCCACAGAGCATAACTCGTGGAAATTTTGGGCCCATCTCCTCCCTCCTGCCACTCTACAACATGATCTAATCCCATTATATTTCAATAGTTTAAAGGAAAATATCTACTCAATAGAGACTTCCAAGATTCCCAAGGATGGGGAAATCCCAATGGACAATATTCAATAAGGCCAGTATATAAAATCCTCTAAAATATTTAGAGGAATCCACAATGATCCTCAGTTTGGATAGGGGTCTAGAAAAATAATTTTCTTCCTATTAAAGTTAATATCTTTTGTAAGGATAAATGCATGGGAAAATCCTCACAGTAGATAACCTTCAAAGGTGTGGCTTCCCAAGCCCCTCTAGATGTGCATTACTATGTCATGCTCATGAAGAAATGAACAAGCATTTATGTTTAGAATTCTCTTTCACAAGAGAGGTATGGAAAGTTCTTTTGGGACCTATTCATCAGTCTTTCTCTTTACCTCAATCAATTAGTGATTTTTTCAATTATTGGGGGAATTCCTATAACCTATACCTAAAAAATAAACCACTTCTACAGTGGATTTGGTTGGATCTTCCAAAATTTATTTGATGGAATATTTAGTTAGCACAAAACCAATCAATCTTCCAAAATCTTCTCCCAATCCTGATTCAAGTGGCCTCAAAAGAGAAATATTTGATGGTAGAATATTATCAAGAATAAGGAGGTCAAAAGCGTAGAAATATTGATCTGAATACTATAGAGTGATCCTATATATCAACACCGAATATTCAAGAGAATTAAACACAATGACAACCTTCTTATTAACATCTTTGAAGTTGGTAGATCAGATTAAAAGGAATGAGTTTTGAAGAATGGACACAAATGAAAGGTAGATTCCTTCTCTTCTTTGAAGGAGTCTCAAAAGGGAACCCTAGGGTGGTAAGAGCAGGGGTTATTATACATCCTAAAGGAAATACGAAGGACAAATTTTCTTCGGGTCTAGGAATAACCTCCAATAATATATCAAAATCCTTTGCTATGTATAAAGGTATAAAAATTTTGGTGAAAGATGGAAATTGGGATGTGATCATTCTTGGAGATTCATCGGTAATAATCATAGCCTTCATCCTCAATTCACCTCCTTCCAGTTTCAATCTATCTATAATTTATGAATATACAACAAAGATGATTGAAAACTTGGGAGACATTCAATTATATCATGTTCTTTGAGAAAACAACTAGGAAGCATACCTAATGGCCAACCTAGCCGCAGATCTTCTGAAAGGATCTCTTCATTTCTTGAATTGCAATGCAACTCATAAAACAATTCCATAAGCAATATGCATGAAGGAGGGAAGATTTGGAAGGAAGGTGTTTGAAGTGTTAAACTATTAGATACATAGACAAATCATATTTCCTAGGATGGAAGACATAATTATTTCTTCATGGGCCCGCATAGGACATGGACAACATATGATCTAGTGTGGTGTCATGATGAGACCTGGATAGGTGACTCAATGAATAAATCCATGGATACACATGACCTACCATGATCGAGATAAATGTAAACTCAAGGAAGGATTATGAGGATTTCAAGTCCATTATCATGGTAATGAATGGTTGTAGACTCCTGATTCATAAGAAGGATCAGGCTTGTCCTATGTGGTGAGTGAATTTAACAGGATATGATTTTCAAGAGAAGGAAGTAATCATGCATGGAGGTGGAAATATGTTTTCTATGTGGTTTGATATAGAGGGTTTGAAGTGTGGTCATCGTCTACAGAGCTCAATTGGTTTCTTGATAAAGTGCAATATGGAGACAAGGGGGTGAATCCACGGACCTAGGTAACACTTTTTGGCAAGTGCATTTCGGAAAAAACCAAAAAACGTACCTCGGTCGAGGGTTTAACAAGCCCTTGACCGAGGTTTTAATATCTCGACCGAGGTTTTTTCCAGCCCTCGGTCGAGGTATTTATTAACCCTCAGTCGTGGTATTAAACCCTCGACCGAGGTGTTAACTCGGTCGAGGTATAGACCTCGGTCGAGGTATAGACCTCGACCGAGGTGCCTTTGTCAAAAAAACTATAAATAGAAGCGGCAGACCCATTTTCTAAATGAACATGGTCATTACAAAAATGAATTGTATTTAGTCGAGGAAGCACTAAATTATCAAAGACTGCAAAATATATTCATTACACTTTGCTGAATCCTTCAACAACTCATGAAAACCTGAAAATGGAACTGTCCACAAAAAACTTTGCCTTCAAACATTAATGACACTCCCTGAAGTCCCTGATACAAAACGAAATGGAGCCATTTTTGAGTAGTGGGATGCAACTGCAAGCAGTGAAAGCTTTTAAATTTTGAAAATAGAACTCTCCACAAAAAAAATTGCCTTGATCTCCATAAAAGTCTCTCCAAATCTCTTTTCTGGTTCGCTATTTTCAATATTTGAAAAGTTTTCACTGCTTGCAGTTTGCATCCCACTACTCAATAAATGGCTCCATTCTGTTTTGTACCAAGGACTTGA
>LPNX010091531.1:192104-207766 GCA_001517045.1 Pseudotsuga menziesii
AACCCTCGGTCGAGGTCCTTACAAACCCTCGGTCGAGGTTTTGTTAATACCTCGACCGAGGTGATTAAATACCTCGGTCGAGGGCTTAAAAAAACAGACTTAGCCCTCATTCAAGAAAATGGAAAATTTCCTGTGCCTTGCAGAGGTGTAAACCCTGCCATTCCTAGCACATAAGTGAGCGGAGTTGATACCGATAGATTCACCAATGAATCTTCTATCCATTGAGATATCATACACGCATTTTAGCATTCATATGATATTTATTTTTTAATTACTTCTAAAACTTATACTTAGAAAACCACACTGCAACTTCTAAGTAGCTCAAAGAAAAATCCGCAGAGTTAAAAATACACAGCCAAAAAATTCGTAAAAATGCACACATCACATATCGACGTGTCCTCTTCAAAAGGATATCTTTCGTTTTTCAATTTTTGAAAAAATAGAAAAATTCCTTTACGTGGACAAATATGTGTTTAAAACGATGCTGAAATAGAATGTGGTCACTTTCGAAAAATAATAAATAATTGTATAATGCGAAAAAAATTAACAAAAAAATATGCACATCACATTGCATTTTATGTAGATCATGCTCATATATTTATTTTTTTTAAATTATTAATGCAAGATTGAATTACTCTACGGGGACACGAGCCACTTATTAGCTTCTTCAAATTTTTAAGGTCACACAGTTCATTAAATGCAAAAATTCACACATTAAATGACATCGGAATATTTTAAAAAAAATATCACTATGAAGCCAACATAATATTCTACAATTTGTTTTTTTACTGCAAGTCAAAATTCACATGGCATATATGCGTTTTGAGGGCTTCTATCTAGCACATGAGTAAAAAATCAGGTTTTCATCGCCAAATTTGGCCAAAAAGTGTTACCCATCTTCATGGAATCACCCAAGGGTAAATTGCATTGGATTGTGGAGACCCGTGAACTGCATATTTTGATGGATACATGGGAAATGAAGGACGACGCAAGGAGGAATATTGTTGCATCCCTCATGAGATGATGAGATTGTAATAAAGTCACTTTCACCTATGTCATTTGGTCCATAATCTAAATCATGAGTTCTAGTTATTAGGCTGGTAGTTGGATCAGTGGAAAGTGTTGGAGGAGCAGCAAAATTTTTAATGGAGCATGGAGAGAATGCATACCATATAGAATTAATGACGGTCAAGCTAGAGGTGCATTCGACTAAGAATGAAGACTTGGAAACCAAGTTTGTTCTGCTGGACTTTATCATGTTTCCATGTTACTAGGAGAAAAATATGTAACAATCAACTCTTTCACTCTCTTAATAGAAGTGAAGAACAACCCTTAGGTCTAGAGGAACACCCTTTGACTTTCATTTAATGTGTTTTCAATGTAGTCTTTTATTGCAACAATATGTTAAAATGTATATTTTTAGGCATAGAAACTCTAGACATTGTTTAGTGTTGAAAGCATTTCAGAACTAGAATTGTGAAGAGGTGATGAAATTTTGGAAATATGGTCATGGGATCATTTTTGCTATATAATTACGAGGGTACTATCCTCTCTTTTTAATATAAAAACCCTTAACCATTTTTGTAAAAAAATGTTACAAAGAATTAAAAAATAGGAAAGGGACTCTTACTAATTAGATAACAGGAATGAAAGATCAATAATAAATTTAAGGCATTAAAGAATTACATAACATGAGTTAATTGATCAAATAGAAAGAATTAAAACCATAGGGAATATTATAGCACATGAGTTGACATTGCAGGATTTAGTACTATAAAATATGGAAGCAAGATATTTCCTAGTATATAAGGTTAAAGGGGTATTTTTAATATATTAAAAACACATAGATATCAGGGGGTTTATAAAAAATAATTATCTATGGGGTTGAATAGAGTGTTGGGGGGCTTGATAGATACTTTATGTCTAAGTTAGTGTAAATTTGATTGCATGTGAAGTCATATTAGTGTTTGAATAAGTATGATGTGTGTGAAGGTGGTATGAATCTAATTGTGTTTAGAGTTAACGTGGTGTTTGAATAGATATGGTTTGTGATTGAATGTGATGTGAATTTGATGGAATGATTGTGAATGAAGTTGACTTATATTTTGGAAGTTGTTCGTCATCTTGAAATATTTTCTCTCACTAAGATTTCATATTTGACCTTGCAAGGTTTCTAGGAGTTATAAGATTTGTGTCATGTCACCATATTGAGGGTAAAAATAAAAAATGGGTATTAAAAATGTCATGGAAAAGTGAATACCTAGGATATCTAGAAAATAGTTTTTTTTTAATTGTAAAGGTGTAATGGGAGGGGGGTCAACAAATTTTTTTGGAGGAAATCCTTAATATGTAATGAAATTATTGGTATTCCTTAATATCCTATGAATGCACCCGCTCTGTCGTATGCTCACAGAGTGAACCCCTTGAGATGAAAACTAAGATATCATGAAAAAATTAAGTGATAATGAAAATGAAGGTCTAGGGATGAAAACGACTAAAGAGAGGGATCACATGAAAATCAAGAAAAGTAAAGTGGGATTAATGATGATGAATGTGTTTGTGTGTGTTTGTGTAGAGAGAAAGAGAGAACAAAAATCAAATAGGTTATAAAGGGAAGAGAAGGGGATTAAAATAGGTCAATCAAGACAATGGGTTAATGATATTCGTTATTCACCTGGTTTATAATCATCTTCGTGATTTAAATTGTGCGGTTGTTTTTCCATCTCAAGGGATTCCCTAATGAGATGATAAAAGTGATGGGAAGTGGAGGCAAGGATTTTGGTTTATTAAAAGCACATGAGGTGTATAGAGTTTGAGTGCATTAGTGTCAATAATGTGCTCTTTGAGATGAGCTTGGATGGATCTACATGTTTGTCCAATGTATGGGAATTTTGTATACCTCTTGAGAAAGGGAAGCATTGCTTTTGAATTCTACACTTCTAAATAAGTGTTTAAAGGTTTTGTGAGATTTGAAAACCATTTTGAGCTTGGATGGATCTGCATGTTTGTCCAATGTAAGATTTCTTATATGAATAGGAATTTTGTATGCCTTTTGAAAAAGGAAAGGATTGGTTTTGAATTCTACACTCCTAAATAATTGTTTAAAGATTTTATGAAATTTGAAAACCATTTTAATGTTCTCAATAACTAGAAATTTTAAATTATAAATAATTATTACATAAATATAAATAAGATAAATACATGCAAAAGATTATCATGAAGAACAATATTATTTAAATTTATAAATATAAAAAAAATTGTTTAATTTTACCTAAGGAATAACCATTAATCTAGAACTAATTATTTTACTATGTTTAATTAATAGCTATTCCATATTATTACTCATATTACAAAGGCAGTTATATAAATATTCATATTACAAAGGAATTTATATAAATGTTCAAAAATCTTTTGAAACTTTAATATACAAATATTCAAAATGTATTGAAGCTTTATTATAAGATTTTAAGATAATTATTTATGTATAAACTTATGGTATCTATAAAAAAAAATTCAAAACTCTATCCAAACTTCACTAAAGGTAAGTATTTAGGTATAAACTATCTTTATCTATATGTATAAACTTATGCTATTTAATTTTTATTTTTAAGGAATTTAATATTTTTTTTATGATGTAAAAAATGATAATCTTCGTTAAAACTATTATGATAAATGTTCAATTTGTTAATATTTTTCTAATTATTTTATCACATAATTTTTTTATTTTTTTTATAAAATAACGTAAATATTGATATTTTTATCAAATTATTATGATAGATGTTCAATTTGTTTTTATCAACATGTTATTCATTGTTACGAATCATATATTTATATTTTATGTTAATTTATAATCATTTTTTTATTATAAGTTTAAATAAAAACTGATGATGATGCTGGCAACCATTATTAATGTATATTGAAACTATTTTTTATTTAATGATGGTGCTTTTTATGGTTATTAAATTTCATTAATACCAACTTTGATATATCACAACATAGTTGTAAGAAGTCAATATTGTACTATATATTTCGAAATTATTATTGTTGTAACTAGAACTTTTTAGTAGATGGAAATGGCAATAAAATCAACATTACTATCCACTAAGGTATACTTTTTATAAAATGAAGTTCCTGTTCTAAAGGGTAAAAGTTTCCAATAAATTTTCAACCATCTTAAACTGTTCCCATTGGATTGAGAAAGTTTTCTATAAATTTCAAAATTTTCTGAAACATCAAAATTTTCAAAAAAAAAAAATCTTAAAATTTGATGCTACATAACTTATACCACTTTAATTTTTTTTTTTTTCCAATATCAAATTAAAAAAATCCACAACTATATTTAAATATACAACTATATTAAAATATGTCACAATGATGAGAAAATAAATCATGAAATCGACATCTTATGTTAATGTTTCTTTTTTTTCTCTGTATTTTTCTCTTCTCATATTTTTAATTATTTTTTTTAATATTTTTTAATATATATCATTGTTCCCAACCTGCCATTTCCTATAAATTTGAAAAAAACATCCAAACATATCTAATACTCTACCCACTCTAATACCCACGTTACTCGGACCTGTACACTGCTACCCACATTCCGTACCCGTACACTGCGACCCACATTCCTGATAATAATAATAAAATTGTTTTTAATAAAATTAATATTTATTTTAATTAAAATACTTAACAAATCTATCGAATTCGAAATAGATAAAAACAATTACTGGAATTCGAAATCAATAAAAAATACTCTCAAATATATATGGAAACGAAAATTCTTAAAACCATTTTAAAATTACTAAAACCAAAAACGCCCTAGCCAAAGTTATTGTCACAATATATATATATAGTTAATGTTCCTGCCAAAGGGAAGAGAAGAAGGCTTTGTTTCTATAAGCTGTGGAATTTCAAGAAAAGAAAATCCAAGATGGGTAAATCCCCTTGCTCCTCAACAGAAGGGTTCCACCGCGGGGCGTGGACAAAAGAGGAGGATATCATTCTCTCCGAATACATTCGAATTCATGGCGATGGTCCTGGATGGACAAATATCCCCACAAATACAGGTGAATCTCGGTAAATTCCTATTAATGGAGACATAAATAATATTGTATATTGAGAGCCTAAACAAGCTGAGGGATTTTGTTTTGCAGGTCTTAAGCGGAGTGGAAAGAGTTGCAGAATGCGTTGGTTGAACTATCTTCGTCCCGACATTAAACGTGGAAACATTTCTCCCGACGAGGAGGAACTCATTATTCGGCTGCATCGCCTTCTTGGCAATAGGTATCTGGAAAACATATTCATTTATCAAGGAGTGAGCTAAACTCTATATTATTTGTATTTTTGCTAATAAAATTTGCAGGAATTTTGGTTAAAATTGTTATTTAAAATTATAATTTTTGTTGCAAAAATGGATCCAATCGATAACTTTGATGCATGCAATTTCAACGATTCGTTTCCAATTTTAATCAAAATTTTCACTCAAAAATGATACAAACAGTCCAGACAAATTAATATGTATATGTCTGGGCGGCTATATGTAGGTGGTCGCTGATAGCAGGCCGATTACCTAGTCGAACAGACAACGAAATCAAGAACTACTGGAACACTTGTCTGAGCAAGAAGCTGCGACTGTCAATGAAGCAATCAGCTCAGACCAATTCAAGAATGAAAACTCTGAATACAACGTCAAAATCTTGTTCTCCGCTTTCTAATGATGCTGTACTGTTCAAAACAATCCCAGTCAAAATAACAACGGCTTCAACGGTGAGACCAATTGGCTTCAATGGTTATGGCAGCAGTAATAATCGTAGTTCAAATGAAGCCTTTAAATCGTTTAATGTTAAAGAAACTACAGAGAGCAATGGCTTTGCGACGGCAGTTGCTAATCTTGTCGAAGGAGGAGGTACAAACTCAGCTACTTGTTCCCAGTCGAGTTTAGCAGACGAGGAATCCGGGCCAAATTGTGATCATTTTGCAATAGATACCGCTACTTTAGATGATAGTTTATTTGAATATTTGAATGAGCTATCGTTTCCCCAGGGGAATCTGCTCTTCTCTCCATCAGACTGGCCAACAGATCCTGGATTAGAAGAGTTCTACAGGGTAGCGGTCGCGGAGATGAATGAGATTGAGGATGTAATGAAGTAATTATATGCAGAGAGTTAACAGAGTTAACAGTTTTACAGTGTCTACCCAAAATGGGTTCATGAAGTTGATATTGAAGTGGAATGACGTTTTTATTTGAGATTTATAATGGACTGAGCTAAGTGTAATGTCTGCATTGATTTCATGCATTACTGAGCCAAGAGTAATGTTGAAATTGATTTTATCGCAGTCTTCAAAATTAGAGATAAGTGTTAAAAAAAATATGTATATGTATTACAGTGTTTCATTTCATTGCTATTTCTTAAGCATTTGATCTTTATCGAGATGAACCATAAACTATATAAATGTGCTAGTTTACCGAAATAAACTCAGAATCTCTATTGGAGTCAACAGATAGCAACAAAAAGACACAGCTAAACTTGGGCTGGAATACCTGCTCATTGTAAACGTAATTGACAATATTTGTAAAGCAACAAAGAGATCCCTTCTATCCAACGGGCAAGGAGCAAAGACAACTATTGTAAACTTAATCGACAATATTTGTGATCCTTTCCATCCAAGGGGCAAGGAGCAAAGACAACTATTGTAACAATATTTGTAAAGCAACAAAGATATCCCTTCCATCCAACTGACAAGGAGCGGGCAACGAGCAAAGACAACTATTTACTCTGCTCCTTGCCCATTAGATAAAAAGAATCAGCAATCGAGATAAGCTCAGGTAAAAAAAAACACCACTAAACCACTAAACTTGGGCTGGAATACCAGCCCATTGTAAACTTAATCGAGAATAGTTGTAAAGAATTGTAAATTTATCAATATAGTAATTTAGTTTACATTGCATGTGGTTGTATCCGGATTTCATTGTACCATCAAAACTAGAAATTTGACTGAACGTGGCGTGCTTGACTATGAGAGTGTTAAGTTTCTTGGTAGATGCTGACATGGTGGCGGCTTGACATTGTCCAGTCGGTGAATGAATATAAAGAGGGGTGAACGTACAAACCAATGAAAATTTAACAGGAATAGGATGTCGAGTGTATATGCAAATTTAAATTATCAAATTCAAAACACATAAATCCAAAATTACACGTTGAAGTTTGACGATTTTGGCCGAGCGACGACAATTAATAACGCAAACAGAAATTATATATTCTAACATTCCGACAAATGTTGGGATATATACATCAGATTCCAAGTGTCCTCGCGCAAGCATGACACCAGCATGATTGAGAGATGTTTCAATTTAATAAATTAAATTAAAATAAAACATCTATATAATAAATTTTGAAAATTAAAATAATACATCTATATAATAAATTTTGAAAGACTTTAAGAACGTTCAAAGCCAAACATTTATATATCTTTCATATGCTGAAAAACATATGCGGACTTTTCTTTAAAAAATGTGCATATTTTAAAAAACATAAATGATGGAAAATATATATGTATAAGATTGAAGATTACAATATATGATATTGAATATGTATGTTTTATATGTATGGAATATGTATGAGTACATTCTTTATTTCATTATTCAATTTTGTTAATTATATTTTATTTATGAAATTTAAATTAAAAAATTAAGAGCATTGTTATTTGAAAAAAAATAATAAAGCCAATTTACATATAAATTAATTTCTTTATATTAATAATAAAAATATTTATTAAAAAACCTAATTTATGGTAAAGTTGTATAGTAATAAAACTAATTTATATATAAATTAATTTCTTTATATTAATAATAAATAAATTTATTAAAAAACTAATTTTATGGTAAAGTAGTATAGTTCAAGGTTATAGGGATTTGTAATTTCAAGTAATTATACTTTTTATCAATTAAATTAATTAGGTTATTAAATTATTATTATTATTATTTGTATAGGTTTAATAGAAATTCATTTAAGTTTAATTTTAATTAGTAAAATCTTAAAAAAATAATAAAGACTTTACAATCCAATTAATATATTATAAGGTGTTTTTTATTTTTTTTAAATCAAATATAAAAAATTACATAGCACGTAGGCGTTTGAGACGGTGGAACCACCATCCTAACTAGTCAAAAATACATAATTGTATGAGTTTTGCACTACAAAATGTCCATCCTTTAGATGGAAACCAAGCCATAGACCTACACTCAACGTTTATACTATTCAAAGGAAATTTAAACAAGAGACTAATAAACACATGAAAATAGAAAAGTTGGAACTAGCATGCAGAACCCTTCGGTGACAATGCCATATGTGAAGTCTTTGTCCACATTCTACTAAGGGGGAACCTCCTCCAAGATGGGGAAACCACCCTGGAAGTCATCATCAGAATTCGAAGCTAGTAATTTGACTGAAGGGGAGAAAACTTGCAAATGGGCTCTCCATTGTCGTGTACTCGCTTGGTGAGGAGAGGCCCTATGGTTGAAGCAATAGGGAATGGAGCACTCGTCGACACTGCCAGAACCAGAATTGGTGTGGAATTTATCCTCTCTCCATCGATCGTCCTCCAGTTGCGATGTCGCTTCCTACATCATTAGTGCTAGTCCTTTGTTTCCCACTTATTAGGTGCTTCCAAGAAAAAGTATCATCCAATCCATTGAGTTGGTCATCCAACTCTGTTAATTTGTCCTTAGTCGTGAGCACAATGTTTCGGGTTGAGCTCTAATTTCTCATCATATCCTCCATGAGCGTACCCATCATATTTTTAATCAACCAGTAGTGATTGATTTTACCTCCACCTCTTCCTGATGCCAGATGCTTCAAAAAAGGCATGCCTCCCAGTCGTCTATCAACACACGGACCAACAATGATACACAAGGATCATAGCCTTCCTCCATCATCGATTCGAGGTCGCGCTAGGACCTGCCACGACCACTCCTGCCTCTAAGTGGGGTGCTTCGGTGCCTAGTCATTAAGAAATCCATAGGAGTCTGGAGAAGGTGAAAGGAGATACGGGCACTCGCACGAAGTTGGTTCCACTTTTTAGTGCCACTTTAGAAATCAGAAACGCACTTCCGAAATGTAAATATATAACGCATATGCGTTATTGATGCTACGTTCGGAAAACTCGAGCCCAAAGACAAGGCTAAGGTTGGTTAATCAATATTGCATGTGCGATAGAGTCACATCGCAAGTGTGATTTGTAAAACCAAAAAATAAATGAAACAAAGGTCACAGGCCTCATTTTCTTATTTGTATAGTTAAGGCGATATTGGGACAGCAAAAAATCGCAGCAGCGAAAAATCACACCAGCATTTTGCGTTAGAGGATTTGGAGGTGCCTTTGGAGGGTTGTTTGCAAGGGCCAATTCAGAACTTGGCTCCAATGGAAGGTAAGTACTCATATCATCCACAATTGTTTTCAATATTTTTTTGTTTTTGTTAATTTCATAGTTTTTATATTTGTTAAAACGAATTTAATAAAAAAAATTGAATTAAATCAAAGAATGATATATTAAAAAAATTTGTAATTTGTTGTTTTAATCTTAACAGATAACAGAAATGTTGAAGATACTGTGCAAAATGAACCCACTAATAACCAAGAACCAAACCCAAACACGAAGGGGGAATAAGACCAAAATTCACAGATTCTAGCTCGTTTGGGTGCATCAAGGTGCCTTAGCTCATCTTTTAGACGGGGGGACCATTTGAGACAATCATTAGCTGAGGCATTGGACACCATAACAAACACAATTGCCAATGCCCAAGGAGCTCTCTACAACATTAGCTCGTATAGAGAATCCATGAGACAATCCTATTCCGATGGTTTTAGCTATAAAGACATCAAAAAATTAAAGATAACCAAAGACCAATTGTTTTCTTGGTTCCACCCACCAGTCGAGCACACATTTCCATAAACTGGTGCGTGGAACCAAATGCAAAAAAACATTGCATGGATTGTTGGTACATGGTATTTGATGAAGACCCTCATGGGAATAGAGACATCCCTTTCTATTTCCTAAGGATGTTGTATGCAAAATTTATCTTAGGGGAAGTACAAGTGACAGAAAGTTTGACTCCAGACTGGAAGGGAGAAGGGGCTGGTTTACAATATTCCATGTGGAAGTGACGAAGAAGGTCACAAGCATACTTAGATTGGGAAAGAAAGATTCCTTCTTTGGTTTGCAAGACTTGGAGACCAAGAAAATAATGCAAATGTCCTAAGTCTGACATTTTAAAATTTTGCTTAAGACTAGATTTCACATGGGTTATAAGTTTAGGGTCACTACTAGTAAGGATAAGATCATCAACATAAAGAACAAGTATGATGAGATGGTTTCCTACTTTCTTGGTATAGACATTGGGGTCAGAATGGCATCTAGAAAAATTAGTGTCAAGGAGAAAGCTATCCATTTTGGCATACCAAGCTTTAGGAGCTTGCTTAAGGACATATAAATATTTCTTAAGGAGACAAACAAGGCTAGAGTTATTCTGAACATATCTAGGAGGTTGTTCCATGTAGATTTCCTCATGTAAATCACCATGTAAGAAGGCAAACTTGACATCCATTTGATGGACTTCCCAGTTATGTAAGGCGGCAAGGGAAAGAACAAGGCAGATGGAGTTCATTTTTGCTACAGGGGCAAAGGTTTCATTGTAGTCAATCCCTTCAACTTGGGAAAAACCTTTGGCGACTAACGTTGCCTTAAGTCTTTCAACACTTCCATCTGATGCATACTTTGTTATGTAGACCCATTTACATCTGACAATTTTTATTCCTTTTGGAAGAGGAACAAGATCCCAAGTATTGTTCCCCATTAAGGAACGATATTCTTCATCCATAGCTGTATCCCAATTTGGATTTCCTGAAGCTTCTACAAAAGTTTCTGGATCATGATTCTTGGAAACTTGAGCCAAAAGAGAAGAGGCTTGCTGAAACTGAGAACGTCTTTGACGTTGATCTCTAGGATCACCGGCAAGATCACCAGCTGCTCCACATGTTGAACGGACCCATCGAGGAAGTATTGGTGCTGGTGCAATTGGAGGAACATGAGCAGGCGGAGGTGGATTTTCATCCTCACTGTCATCATCAGAAACTGGAGTTGGAAACCTGTCAAGGAAGCTAGAAGAATAAGAAGAAGAAGGCACAATCGCCGAATCGGGCTCGGAGGCCAAATATGGCACACCCGCCAAGTTAGGCTCGCAGGCCAAGAGATTTTCATCAAATTTAACATCTCTTCTAATGATTATATCATGTGAATTGGGCTGAAGAAGTGTATAACCTTTTACATCTTCAGAATATCCAACAAATATGCACTTTTCACTTTTAGGCTGCAATGCTTTCCATTTTTCATCCTGAATGTAAGCCCATACTTCACAACCAAACACACGAAAGTGACTTACATCTGGTTTAATTTTACTCCATGCTTCTTCCGGTGTTATACCTTGTAAAAATTTAGTGGGTGTGCGATTAACTATGTAATTTGCACAATTTATGGCCTCAGCCCAATATTGAAGACTTAGTCCCTTAGATTGGATCATACAATTAGCCATTTATTTTAAAGTGCGGTTCTTCCGTTCAGCTACACCATTTTGTTGTGGTGTATATGGAACAATGTGCTGTTGTTGGATTCCTTGTTCAGTGCAAAAAGCAGTGAACATGTTGTTAACATATTCTCCTCCATTGTCAGATCTTAACTTAATAATTTGATGACCAGATTGTTTTTCAACAAGGGCCTTGTAGGCCAAGAACATTTTAAATACTTTTCTCTTAAGTTTTAGGAAGTAAACCCAAGTGCATCTAGAGTAGTCATTAATGAAAGTTAAGAAATATTTGAAACCAGAAAAGGAAGCAGATGGAAGAGGGCCACACAAGTCACTATGCACAAGCTCCAAGGGAACTGAGACGTGCCAAGAGGCACGCTTGTCAAAAATGTCTCGATGATGTTTTCTGAGTACACAACCGGAACAAACACCATCCTTGCAAGATACCAGCGGAAGACCAGTCACCATATTGTCTTTACATAGTTGTTGCAATGAGCGATATTTTAAGTGACCAAATCGCTCATGCCAAAGTTTGCTCAAGTTATCACTATGAGCAACAAAAACTGAAGGAAAAGGTGATGACCCAAAGTTGTTAAATTTGTACAACCTGGTAATATCATCAACAGTTCCAGTAGCAAGGACATTTTGAGGATTTTTAAAATCCTTGATTACAACTTGGTGAGGTGTAAACGTCATTGTTTTACCTTCACTTGAATGAGTACTTTGATAGACTGATAACAAATTGCAAGAAATTTTTGGAACACATAGTACATCACTGAAATGACCATTTTCTACTGGAACTGTTCCAGATCCTACAACACTTAGAGATCTATCATCACCAACAAATATTTGTTTGGTGTTACATTCATGCATAGTAGAAAATATGGATTTATCTTTAGCCATATGATAAGATGCTCCAAAATCAATGTGCCATTCAATTGAAGTAGAAGAAGAAGATGCAGTATAAGAGTAACCAGAAGCACAAAGTGCATGTGCATGAGAGGTAGATTCTAAAGACGAATCTAGGCTGATGTGGTGCTTCTTCATTGCTGCTTCCAAGGCTGCCATCTTCTTAAAACACTTAGATTCATCATGATTATGTTTCCTACAAAAATTGCAATGACGCTCAGTATTCTTTCCTTTTTGCTTGAATCCTTTGTCATTTTTTAAAGAAGGAGCTGACTGAGAAGGTTTGGGACCCTTGTTGTTTTGCTTATTATTGTGAAAATTCTGTTTCTTGGGAGGCTTGGACTTTTTTTTCTGTTGGGACAATAAGGTTTTCCCAGATGTATCTGCATTGTTAATTATTCCAAGATGAATGAGCTTATCTTGCTCTCTTATTAAGGAATCACAAAAGGATTCAAGGCTAGGCTCTTGATAGCTAGCTGCAATCAAGGATTCTTTCATGGAGTCGAATGTAGATACAAAAACAAAATATGGAGGTCCAAGTTTTAAAAGAATATGATAAATACATTGTTTGTCTTCTTTCTTAATCTTGCATTCTGCACATAATATTTTAAGAGTTTTATATTTAGATAAATAGTCTTGAATGCATGAAAAATCATTTGGATTCAATGAAAGCAACTCATTCTCAAGTTGATGACCCCAAATTTCATTGTGTTTACCAAACACAGATTCCAACTTTTCCCAAGCGAGATTGGGTTCATCAATTCCAGATATGTGGAATAGCAAATCAGTAGAGATTGAAATCTCAATCAATCCATGAGCTTCATCACATCTATTTGCCCATTTAATTTTATTATCATCATCAGTGGGTTCTGTTTCTTTCCCTGAGGTTATCCTGAAAAGTCCCCTACTTCGTAGAACATCCTCCATACGAGATTTCCATGAGAAATAGTTAGAACTTGTAAGTATAATATCACAACGGGCGGACATACTATAAAATAATGGCTGAAAGAACAGAAACTAACTATTTGGATGCAAAGAGCTCAAAAAAATATGTTGTTTTAAAAAAATGGCAATTAAAACTGATTCTGAATGATGAAGTTATGCTTGATCAAAGAAAAAGTTGAAGATGTCCCCAATAGTGATGTGGCAGATATTAACTTGACCAACTAAAAAAAGAAGTCTCTTCTTCCCAAGATCAACCTTTGACAATCACTTTTACAATAAAGTTGTTTTGAAGTGAATCACTTTTGTAGAATAAGTGATGTTCACTTTTACAATAATGTGACTTTTAAATAGTGCGGCAATAAATTAAAAACTTAAGTGACTCACTTTTATTTTATTTTATTTATGTGAGATGCACTTTTACAATAAAGTAACTTGAAAATAGAAATTGCATGCACTAAAAAGTAGTTTAATAAGACTTGAACTTAAGACCTATTAAGTAATAAAGCAACTTTGGACCAAGTGAGCTAAGTTTAAAAGGTACGTAAAATAATGGAAAGAGGAAGGGTTTTTTTTTTTTACTCTTCTCTCTCATTCTCCGTGCTTGCTTTCTTTTCCTGCAAATCACAAAAAAAATGAAAAACAAAAACAAAAAAAAACTTTTCCACACAGTGGGGTTAGATCTTGGTTAGCTTACCCAGAAAGTCTATGTTTTCAAGTTTTCTCGTTGTTTCTGATTTGGCGTGATCACACAAGGTGTACAGCAAAGAGCATATGTAGCCGAGAAGACAAGAAAAAAAACATTCCCTTACTGTTTCTGATTCGTCGCGATTGCGCAAGGTGCATGAGAAAGAGCATACGCAGTCAGGGAAGGAAACAGTCTGAGACTTAAAACAAAAAGGATCTAATAATAAACTGATAAAACATGAGAGATTTACAAAAAACAAATCCATCACTATAACATTATACCTTCAGATTTGCTGAAATGGGTGTTTCTGGAGTAAACAGAAATGGCTTTCGATGAAACAAAAACTATTTTCCAATGAAAACGGTGCTCTAGATGCAATGGAACAGCTCCCACAGGCCACAAGTGCACAGAAAATCCAGAACCAGAAACCATTTCAAATTTTCGGCAACACCGGTTCCAGATCTTGATCAAAACCGAAAGCGGCTTTTCATAAAAGCTCTGATACCATGTTCGGTACACATGGTACTCCCAAAAGACTGAACACCTTGAGAAACCGCTTCACACAAATAGATCACAGACCAACACACCAATCTTTATCACGTGGTTAAAACCCTCGAGAGAGAAACAGTCCTCGGCCCCAACCAAATAGCTACTTGGAGCAATTTATTATGCAAAAGAAAGAAAGTTACATGAGCTTCTCATAATTGATCAACTAGCCAAGGACCCTCTATGCTCTTTAAATAGAGATCATAGACCAATCGGGTGTTAAGCTACATATCAATGGTAGGTATGATCTAAGAGAAGTTGAATCGTCGGATCATTCTATTTCTAGAACATATCGTGAACGTCGGATTAGAATATTTACAAATGCATACTAATGCATACTAAAGAAA
Source organism: Pseudotsuga menziesii (assembly GCA_001517045.1). Lineage (NCBI taxonomy): Eukaryota > Viridiplantae > Streptophyta > Pinopsida > Pinales > Pinaceae > Pseudotsuga > Pseudotsuga menziesii. The sequence continues at coordinate 207,115 of LPNX010091531.1, forward strand.
CACACTTTTACCTAATGGATATATTACACAAGTTGGTATTAACTAACTCCTAAGTGTCTAAATATCCTAACATTATCCAACAAGCGACCTTCTTCGCTAATGCATGTAGAAATAATTTTAGCCCGTTGACAGTTGTTCAACCCACTAGTTACACACCTCTTCACATCCCCCAGGTATATTTATATATTGCTTTTCTTTATTCTCTTGCTTATATTTCTTTTTGTACATGCAAGTATCTTTTTCCTTATTTCCCCCATTGGTATGCTAACATTGACATATATATTATTTTATGCAGCTTGATAGTGAGCGAGTGGCTATTGAAGAGCACCAAATCGGGGTTGTGGCTCAAACACCTCTCCCCCCCCATGTACATGTATGTCTCACTTTCTTTGAAAAATTCATTGTCCCTCCATGTAGTATAGTTTTATTTGGAAATGCAAGTATGTTTTTTCATGCACCCATTGATTTTTTGACATTGACATATATATATATATTTTTTATGCATCTTGATAGTGAGCAAGTGGTGCTTGAAGAGCACCCAATCGGGGTCGCTCCTCATTAGAGGAATTTTGGGGTCTAAAATGGGCCTCCTAAGGAAAATAATAAAATAATAGTTAAAATAATAAAATAATATTGATTAATTTTGGAGGAA
>LPNX010091531.1:207965-250011 GCA_001517045.1 Pseudotsuga menziesii
AGTGAGGCACCATGACCCGCCATAACTTGCTCACGTATAATAAGTAAAAATGTTATATTGGTTTGGAATTTGAACAAATGTACATAGAATTTTTATAGGTTGGTAAACTAACTTACAATTTTTTGTTTGTTTACAGTCTTCGCTAATTCAACCTGACTTTCTTGTTCAGCATTAGAGATCACCATTAAGTAGCCGGAAAAGAAATATAGACTTCTCAGAAGACATTGACACTGGCAGTGAAAGGGGGGAATAAATAGAATAAATGTATCGGGGGGATGTACATACATGTAACTTTTTGTTTGTATACACAAAGATGTACAGTTTGATTGACTATTTTGTATTATGGCCATGTGGCATGCCAATTTTTGTAACATTATTTGTATACATATATAATATAAAGCAAGGTTCAAATTTATACATATATGGTTGAATTGATTTTGGAACATGATATGTGTGGTTCACCTATGTGATAGTATGATATGTGTGGTTCACCTATGTGATATTATGATATTATAGACCTTATCATGACATATCATACTAATGATTTGAAGATTTCCAATACTTCAAGGAAGAATTTATGACTCATCTAACTAAGATCGATTAACCATTAATTAAGTCATGGGAGATAATCACTAGACACCATAACCCGGAACCATACCATACAAATACCTAAATTCAACTATCATCAACTTTTTAACACTATGGCTATCCTCAACTTTTTAACATCATAACCATACCATACACTACCTAAATTCCATACACTAACATCATAACATCATAACATCATAGCCATACCACTAACATCATAACATACTAATATACCATACCATACCCTACAATACCCTATGATACTAACATCATACCATACTAACATACCATACCATAACCTACAATACTAACATACCATACCATACCCTACCCTACAATACCCTAAGATACTAACATCATACCATACTAACATACCATACCATACCATATCATACCCTACAATACCCTATGATACTATCACTGTACCATACTAACATGCCATACCATAAATAGCATGAAATTTGTAGTTCATGAAGCCCTAGTCGGTTTTCAAATTGTACATGTACATGTGTTTCTAGTTCCATCTCATAACCTGTAAAGAGGTCACAAAACCCTAGTTCCATCTCATAACTTCTAAACCCTAGTTATACCATGCAATTTGAGATTCATGAAACCCTAGTTGGTTTTCAATTTGTACATGTACATGTGTTTCTAGTTCCGTCTCATAACTTGTAAAGAGGTCACAAAACCCTAGTTCCATCTCATAACTTCTAAACCCTTGTTATAGCATGTGATTTGTAGTTCATTAAACCCTAGTTGGTTTTCAATTTGTACATGTACATGTGTTTCTAGTTCAATCTCATAACTTGTAAAGAGGTCACAAAACCCTAGTTCCATCTCATAACTTCTCAACCATAGTTCCAGCATGCAATTATAGTTCATGAAACCCTAGTTGGTTTTGAATGTGTACATGTACATGTGTTTCTAGTTCCATCTCATAACTTGTAAAAAGGTCACAAAACCTTAGTTCCATCTCATAACTTCTCAACCCTAATTTTAGCATGCAATTGTAGTTCATGAAACCCTAGTTGGTTTTCAATTTGTACATGTACATATGTTTCTAGTTCCATCTCATAACATCTCAACCCTAGTTCTAGCATGCAATTGTAGTTCATAAAACCCTAGTGGGTTTTGAATTTGTACATGTACAAGTGTTTCTACTTCCATCTCATAACTTGTAAAGAGGTCACAAAACCCTACTTCCATCTCATAACTTCTCAACCCTTGTTATAGAATGCAATTTGTAGTTCATGAAACCCTAATTGGTTTTCAATTTTTACATGTACATGTGTTTCTACTTCCATCTCATAACTTGTAAATAGGTCACAAAACCCCAGTTCCATCTCATGACTTCTCAACCCTAGTTCTAGCATGCAATTGTAGTTCATGAAACCCTAGTTGGTTTTCAATTTGTACATGTACATGTGTTTATCCTTCCATTTGATAACTTGTAAATAGGTCACAAAACCCTACTTCCATCTCATAACTTTTCAACCCTTGTTATAGCATGCAATTTGTAGTTCATGAAATTGTTGTTGGTTTTGAATTTGTACATGTACATGTGTTTCTACTTCAATCTCATAACTTTTAAATAGGTCACAAAACCCTAGTTCCATCTCATAACTTCTCAACCCTAGTTCTAGCATGAAATTGTAGTTCATGAAACCCTAGTTGGTTTTCAATTTGTACATGTACATGTGTTTCTACTTCCATCTCATAACTTGTAAAGAGGTCACAAAACCCTACTTCCATCTCATAACTTCTCAACCCTAATTATAGCATGCAATTGTAGTTCATGAAACCCTAGTTGGTTTTGAATTTGTACATGTACATAAGTTTCTAGTTCCATCTTATAACTTGTAAAGATGTCACAAAACCCTACTTCCATCTCATAACTTCTCAACACTAGTTATAGCATGCAATTGTAGTTCATGAAACCCTAGTTGGTTTTGAATTTGTACATGTACATGTGTTTCTACTTCCATCTCATAACTTGTAAAGAGGTCAAAAAACCCTACTTCCATCTCATAACTTATCAACCCTTGTTATAGCATGAAATTTGTAGTTCATGAAACCCTGGTTGGTTTTCAATTTGTACATGTACATGTGTTTCTACTTCCATCTCATAACTTGTAAAGAAGTCACAAAACCCTAACTCAATCTCATAACTTCTCAACACTAGTTCTAGAATGCAATTCTAGTTCATGAAACCCTACTTTGGTTTTCAATTTGTAAATGTACATGTGTTTCTACTTCCATCTCATAACTTGTAAAGACGTCACAAAACCCTACTTACATCTCATAACTTCCCAACCCTTTTTATAGCATGCAATTTGTAGTTCATGAAACCCTAGTTAGTTTTCAATTTGTACATGTACATGTGTTTCTACTTCCATCCCATAACTTGTAAAGAGGTCACAAAACCCTAGTTCCATCTCATAACTTTTCAACCCTAGTTCTAGCATGCAATTGTAGTTCATGAAACCCTATTTGGTTTTCAATTTGTACATGTACATGTGTTTCTAGTTCCATTTCATAATTTGTAAAGACGTCACAAAACCCTACTTCCATCTCATAACTTCTCAACCCTAGTTCTAGCACGCAATTGTAGTTCATGAAACCCTGCATTAGAGGAAATTTGGGTTGTAAAATGGGCCTTATAAGAAAACGCGCCAACAATAAATTTTGTGAGTTGGAATTCAAGAACCAATAGAATTTCAATAAAATGAGTCAACCATAATGGTTGAATTGACATATTTGTCATAAAAGAAAACTACTTTTTGTGTTCATATTTTCGACATATCTCCCTATGTTTTTACTCAAATTCTGAGCGGGGGAGCTAGTTGGATGCAGAATTTAATTCCGAATCTAATGATTATCCACACTGCATACTTTTGATGGACCCCACTACCCCAAAAACAAGAAATACCTGAAAAAATGTGAGGGGTAGAGGGGTCCGTCAAAAGTATGCAGTGTGGGTACTCGTTGGATGAAAAATTAAATTTCACATCCAACTAGCTCTCCCGCTCAAAATTTGAGTAAAAACATAGGGAGATATGTCGAAAATACGAACACAAAAAGTGGTTTTTTTTCATTCTTCCTCCAAAATTAATAACTATTATTTTATTCTTTTCCTTAGGAGGCCCATTTTAGACCTCAAATTTTCTCTAATGGTTGGTTTTGAATTTGTACATGTACATGTGTTTATACTTCCATCTCATGACTTGTAAAGAGGTCACAAAACCCTAGTTCCATCTCATAAATTATCATCCCTTGTTATAGCATGCAATTTGTAGTTCATGAAACCCTAGTTGGTTTTCAATTTATACATGTACATGTGTTTCTACTTCCATCTCCTAACTTGTAAGGAGGTCACAAAACCCTAGTTCCATCTCATAACTTCTCAACCCTAGTTCTAGCATGCAATTGTAGTTCATGAAACTCTAGTTGTTTTTTTATTTGTACATGTACATATGTTACTACTTCCATCTTATAACTTGTAAAGAGGTCACAAAACCCTACTTCCATCTCATAACTTGTAAAGAGGTCACAAAACCCTAGTTCCATCTCATAACTTCTCGACCCTAGTTCTAGAATGGAATTGTAGTTCATGAAACCCTAGTTGGTTTTCAATTTGTACATGTCCATGTGTTTCTAGTTCCATCGCATAACTTGTAAAGAGGTCACAAAACCCTACTTCCATCTCATAACTTCTCAACCCTTGTTATAGAATGCAAATTGTAGTTCATGAAACCCTAGTCGATTTTCAATTTGCATATGTACATGTGTTTCTACTTCCATCTCATAACTTGTAAAGAGGTCACAAAACCCTAGTTCCATCTCATAACTTCTCAACCCTAGTTCTAGCATGCAATTGTAGTTCATGAAACCCTAGTTGGTTTTTAATTTCTACATGTACATGTGTTTCTAGTTCCATCTAATAACTTGTAAATAGGTCACAAAACCCTACTTCCATCTCATCACTTCTCAACCCTTGTTCTAGCATGCAATTGTAGTTCATGAAACCCTAGTTGGTTTTGAATTTGTACATGTACATGTGTTTCTAGTTCCATCTCATAACTTGTAAAGAGGTCACAAAACCCTACTTCCATCTCATAAATTCTCAACCCTAGTTATAACATCCAATTGTAGTTCATGAAACCCTATTTGGTTTTGAATTTGTACATGTACATGTGTTTCTACTTTCATCTCATAACTTGTAAAGAGGTCAAAAAACACTACTTCCATCTCATAATATATCAACCCTTGTTATAGCATGAAATTTGTAGTTCATGAAACCCTAGTTGGTTTTCAATTTGTACATGTATATGTGTTTCTACTTCCATCTCATAACTTGTAAAGAGGTCACAAAACCCTAATTCCATATCATAACTTCTCAACCCTAGTTCTAGCATGCAATTCTAGCTCATGAAACCCTACTTTGGTTTTCAATTTTTACATGTACATGTGTTTCTACTTCCATCTCATAACTTGTAAAGCCGTCACAAAACCCTACTTACATCTCATAAATTCTCAACCCTTGTTATAGCATGCAATTTGTAGTTCATGAAACCCTAGTTGCTTTTCAATTTGTACATGTACATGTGTTTCTACTTCCATCCCATAACTTGTAAAGAGGTCACAAAACCCTAGTTCCATCTCATAACTTCTCAACCCTAGTTCTAGCATGCAATTGTAGTTCATGAAACCCTAGTTGGTTTTCAATTTGTACATGTACATGTGTTTATACTTCCATCTCATAACTTGTAAAGAGGTCACAAAACCCTACTTCCATCTCATCACTTCTCAGCCCTTGTTATAGCATGCAATTTCTAGTTCATGAAACCCTAGTTGGTTTTCAATTTGTACATGTACATGTGTTTCTACTTCCATCTCATAACTTGTAAGGAGGTCACAAAGCCCTAGTTCCATCTCATAACTTCTCAACCATAGTTCTAGAATGCAATTGTAGTTCATGAAACCCTAGTTGTTTTTTTATTTCTACTTGTACATCTGTTTCTACTTCCATCTTATAACTTGTAAAAAGGTCACAAAACCCTACTTCCATCTCATAACTTCTCAACCCTTGTTATAGCATGCAATTTTTAGTTCATGAAACCCTAGTTGGTTTTCAATTTGTACATGTACATGTGTTTCTACTTCCATCGCATAACTTGTAAAGAGGTCACAAAACCCTAGTTCCATCTCATAACTTCTCGACCCTAGTTCTAGAATGGAATTGTAGTTCATGAAACCCTAGTTGGTTTTCAATTTGTACATGTACATGTGTTTCTAGTTCCATCTCATAACTTGTAAAGAGGTCACAAAACCCTAGTCCCATCTCATAACTTCTCAACCTAGTTCTAGCATGCAAATTTAGTTCAAGCAACCCTAGTTGGTTTTCAATTTGTCCATGTACATGTGTTTCTAATTCAATCTCATAACTTGTAAAGAGGTCACAAAACCCTAGTTCCATCTCATAACTTCTCAACTCCAATTATAGCATGCAATTTGTAGTTCATGAAACCCTAGTTGGTTTTCAATTTGTAAATCTACATGTGTTTCAGTTTGTCTAGTTGAAAGTTGCATGAAAATGTCGTTCAGTGACACTTGGTGACTTTTGGTCTGGGAGCGAAAAAAAACGAAGCAGCAAAATTACATGTCGTTGGCTCCTGCAAGTCTATATGGGCAAGGTCGATATTGGAACCCTACCACGGTCGAGGGTTTTCATGCGTTGACCCACCAATGCTAGAGTTTCAAGAGTTGACCCAACAATTTGATTAAATGTACATTAATATAGAAAACATCAAAAAAAGTAAATTTCAACAACTCGAAAGCATGTTATTTTCCGATTTTTATTTGTTGGTGTCTAAAGACAGAGGGTTGTTCTTGGCACCTCCAATGTGCCATAGATGGCGTTTGTATCCCAGGAACACGAAAGGATAAACATTAGTACTCTCATAAGAAAATAAAGAGAACCCAATGAAAATGTGCAAGCATGATTTATAGATAACTCACATGAGGTTGTACGATCGTGTTTATAGCATGTCTAGTATCCTCTAAATAATATTATGTCTGTGAATGGTATCCTTCAGTCACATTTTTATTACATTGGGAATAAACTAAGGCTAAATAATTTAAATTGTGCTTCTGCATGCACTTTAAAGGTTAAATAACACACCTGATAATATAGCCACACTTTAAAATCCAAAAACACTTGATAATGCATACACTCGAGTAGGCCATCTGGATCATCTCTGCTGCTGATGGTTTCCATCAATATTTCGTGCTCTATATGAGGTAGCAAATATCGTACATGTGACCTATTTTTGTTGAAAGTGTGCACAGAAGTTGATGTTTATACCAACTACTAGATTGGTAAAGTGGTATACAGTAGCTCCTTGTCTATAATCCTGATATACATACCCACCCTTCCTTTTTTGTTGTGCTGCTAGTGTCAAGTATTCCCCTTTTATAACCATCGAGCAAGTTGGGAATTCAATATTTTCATCATCTGTAATAGGTTCAAGAATGGTTTGTTTCCCCTCTAAGCAACGTGCCAACCAATAGTCAGAACCCCATTCATTATTTTTGGGGGAAACCACTGCATATATCTGACCTGTGAAAGAAAATAGGTCGAGTTAACAATACATAAATTAAATTTATAATTTAGGTACTATTAATTTACTTTTTTGTACCTGCTTGTATGAGATTCTATATGTGATCATAGTCTGTAGAAATGTGTGTCTGATCATCTTCCTAATGGTCTATTTCATTAAGCCCCTTGAAATAGGTGCCAAGTGTCACTCAATCCCATGTATGAACTACATCTATATACTCACAATCATCCCATTCATTGATACTATAGGAACTGCAAAAGCAAGCCTTCAATCTTGTCCTAATTTGTAGGGTCGAGTTGTCTGAGCTTCTAATTGAATGAAACTGTCGAGTTCCATGCACTGTGATCACCCAATGTGTTTGGGATCGGTCCACATTGGTCACCTCCTAGAATATCCTTTGCACTAGGTGTTTCCTTGTCGCTTGTTCTCCCATGACATATGCACACCATTTCACTATAGATGTAGCGTCTCGAAGGCGGGAACCTGTAAACTTCATCTCTTCCCTTTGAAGGGCAATTTTTATGCATGCACCAGCACCATCGTGCTCTCCTTTTCCATGACCAGTTTTAAAGTAATTACATATATGTGGCACCTTGTATTTTATGTGCAACAAACACAACCATTGAAAAACACGTGCATTATTGAATTTTCCAGCACAACCATCTGACCAAATGAAATGACGATAAAATGCTATATCCATAGTTATCTGTAAAACCCCGATTTTGACCCTGTTTGCATTAAAAATGTATATGATGTATATATTGAAGTTAATCGTGGTGTGGAGCTAAAGGCAAAAGCCCTACCATTGATTTAATGTTTTATGTTCCGGCGATTAAAGTCGTTGCCGATGTTATATCGTGCTATCCGGCACATTATAATTTTGGCATCATGTAAATATGCATTTTAATTAAAAAAATACCCACACTCAGCTAAGTCAATGCAACCATAATGAAAAGGGCATGATTTTCCTAAGGATAAGGAGGGGAAAATATTTAAACCTTTGGGCCAATGGGGAAAAGCAAAATGTCAAAGGGAGAACCCATCAAACCCTTAACTACCCATTTTGTCTTTTGTGCCCAATCATTTAATTCTTCCAAAATATGGTTGAGTTAGTTAATGCATGGGAATGGGGAAGAGTATGGTAGTCAGAAATTCGAATTGAAGAAGTCATCATATTTTGGAAAATGTTTTTCTAACTTGTGGGGCAAGTAAATGATTGGGAATGCATGCCCAATCCATTACTCACCCATTACTTCCATTTTCCTCACCCATTCTCCTTCACATTGGCTTCCCTCATGCAGCTAAAGTTGCATGTGTGTTATCATTCACGTTTTTGCTCATTTTCCTCATTTTTGCATCCCCAGAAATTCGTTTTGGTATTGTTCAGTAAGTGGGCAAGGAAGATTTACATTTTTTTTGCATTTCCATGGATTCTTCAATGGCTGGGAACCGTTTTCAACTTGTTGAGTGGCCAAGAAGCTAGATTCACGATTTTGGGGTTTATGGCAGTTGTTTTAGCTCCCGTATTGCCATAGTCACCTTCAGGAATCAAAAACACAGTTTGGGTTTTTGCATAGGTCAATTTTGGCCCTATGAAGTCATTAAACGATTGTTGAAATCATATTTCTCTCCCTGGTGTTTTCTCCATCTGCAAATCCATTTTTGGGTTTTGGCAACATTTTTCCAAGGACCAACAATTGGTATTTTGTTGTATGTGCACTCGTTCCTTGGTTTGAGTTGTTATACTCTTTGATTTGGTCTAAATCAAGTAAGAGTGGAAGAGGTAATTTGCCTAATAAGTCTAGTGCATGAGGAACCTCACTGAGAGATCTTGAGGGCTGATTATTTCTTACTGCACATCCTGAATATCACTGGAAGGGAATGCATAGCCTGAGGGACTGTACTACATAGAAGGGGATGATTCCTTGTGTTGGATGTGTATGTGTTGGGAAATCCAATTCAGATCTTGTGCGGGTGTCCATAGCTCTATGGTTGAGCTCACTAGTTTAGCAACAAGCCCTTCCATCCCCTTAGCAGTCTGATAAACCCAAACATAGCTTTGGCTTAACTAATTTTTGACATATCTTTGGCTATGTGTGAGCCTGCTAGTTTCCTTTTCCTTGGGGAAATCATGCCCAGCTCGGGGGTGGCAGTGTTGCTGAGAGAATTAGGAGCACACTGGCCTATGGTTGGGTGGAACATTGCAGCGACATAGCTGGTTGCAGGAAGCTTCATTCGAAGATAAGTATTCTTGTGAATTTACCCATGCAACTGTATCGTTTATGTGAATCATGATGAACATGTTAAAATGTGTTGAATGCTTGAATTAAATGTAATTTTCTTCTGCTGAATTATAATTCTTTATGCATCTATGTAACTTGAGTTCAATGCATTTTATATTACGTTTATGGGGCTAGTTTCCCAGGTAGATAGTGTTATGGTAGCGTCATCTTCGCTGGTCGGAGGGTTGGGGACGTTACACTATCACATGATCATAGAATAATTTAAAGTAATGTTGCACGTAATGGATGTGATGGGTCCGGTCGTCACTTATGTAGAAGTGACTTTCTTTTAGTATCACACGTTTCTCTTCGTTGCTATCTGGCCCATGTCGATACATGATATGGACCATTATGCTCACCTGCTCTGAGTGATAGTATTGACTTTGTATTTCATTTTGTGGTTGTAGGGTGTAATTTTCTGCAAATTCAACCACTGGTAGTATTGTTCCGAGAGGGAAGGTGTCCCGACATATTCTAAATTGCTCATCTTACCACCATTCCATATCGACATGTTGAATGTACTGTTAGATCTTTCCACGAAACTCTGAAATAAAATCACATACTTGAACATGGTGTAAAAAAATAAACAGTGTTAAAAAACAACATAAAAATATGTACATGTAGTCACCAACTTAATGCATATGAATTCACCTATGAAGTCACCAATTTAATCTTCCTACTTTCTCTGCGATCATGTAGCTGATATGTCTCGTACTGATAGTTTTGCTTCTCGACAATTGCAATCCCGAATGCTTGATCTTCACTCTCATGGATGCAATCAAACCATAATGATATCCCTCCACAAATGTTGCAAGAACCCTCTACACATTGTTTTAAGTAATGTGTTTGCCCATCTTGCCTCGAACACGTCATGCTATGGATGAAATATCTGGATCACATTGGCGGTATTGTACTTGAGCATTCCTACACATGGTTAGGCTGCAAAAAACGACGTATATGTGCAAATGTATGATAATATAGATCAAACTCTATGTGGTATCTACAACAACAAGTGTTTCGGATGTTATTGATTCTAATGTACCAAGGCTTGCATTTTTCAAAAGATCTTTGCCCGAGCCTTAGCTCTTCATGGGAAACTTTAAACATCTCAAACAATTGAGTTTGCGTCATGTCAAGATAATGTTTAACATGAGGTTCATTGTACATAGAACCCCTACAGTGTTTTAACACATCCTTTGTGTTAGAATAAGGCCTAGTTTTATCGTGCCAAAAACGTGTGCATTAGTCCCTTCATGGCTTCAACTAACTTCATGTCTTTGTGGGGAAACCTACTGCTAAATGCCCATAATGTTTCCATTTGTCCCTCTACATCAAGGTTGTCTCTTCTTACTAAATATTTTTTTAAGTGTCTTTTTATGTAAAGGCACAATTTGTGATGTGCATTTAAGTAAACGACGTTGTCTTGTGGATCTACATTTGAATTGATTCATCCAATACGCGGCGATCCACATTACAGTCCCGTGAACGTGTTTTTTTACCAATCGATGTGAATGCAAGAGCAATAGATTTAACAATGTAATTACTTGATTCAATACTCTTCAATGTTCTTATGCCTAAATTTCTTCTAACAGTTGCCATATTTCTAGATTTAAGCAAAGCTAAAAACAATTGGCGTTTACCAGTTTCGGATTTGTTATCAAAATATTGTTTCATTATTTGAGAACAATGACGAAGGATAGTGTGTTTAGCCACCTTACCTTCCATGGAAGTCAATTCGCTCTCATCCACTTGCATGCATTTAGGAGTTCTCTTTTGTTTTGATGCGACATTTCTCTCCATTTGAAATGCTGGAGTGATGTTTACATCCACTACAGGCTGACAACTTTGATTAGGATATTGAACCACCTGGCATGGTTGTTGTCGAGTCACGTTTGCATCGGGAGTAACATAATTATTGAACTCTTCACAAGATTGTATGTTTAATAATGAATCAATAATATCATCTCCCCTATAACCAACTTTCTTTAATGTTGCATTATCTTCCTCAACCTCTACATCAAGTATCTATTGAGCGGGAATGGGATCTATTTTCTCTCCAATGAATGCAGACGATTTCTTGAATCTTCCCTCTTTTTTTCTTTTTTATTTTCAACTTCTTCTGGTGTAACCACCTTCCTCCCTGACTTTCGACCTCTATTATGTACATTCCCCATTGAAATCCACCCAAACTTGTACAAAACCTATGGATTTGTGTAAGTAATGATTAAATTGCAGGTTGAATAGTTCTTTGTGGGCGGGTTCAAAAAAATTATTTCTTTTGCTACAGTAAACCTGGCCCACAACACGTAACCCAAAATTTTTCATATAACACATATCACATATGCGATATAACATATGTTCGTTTTATCGCATATGCGATTTAGTGCGTATCAAATATTAAACTTGACTTATCCATGCTTGGATACTAGTTACCCATTCATGAGCTACCACTTGTATATATATATATATATATATATATATATATATATATATATTGTTTATTTCTAATTTTGAACGACTGCCATAGAATCAATCTCTATAGTCCTAGTGCATAGATGAAAACACATAGGTGGTAGTCCACCCCAAATCTCAAATAAAAATGTCTTAACTTCTATAACCTTATAATGGACCCCATACCAATGGTTAAGACCTCCAAACCTATCCTTGGACAATGGTAGTGTCTATAGCACTATCTCTTGTCTGGAAATATTCATAATGGTTCCTATATGACCATGGTCAATACCTCCTAAACAATCTTCAATGCATAAAATAGACTAATGGCACATATATCCCATATTAAGGCTAAATATCCCCTTTAAAGGGAATTTGTAATGGTTTAAGACTTGTTTATGTTACACTATTGTCCCATTACCATGGTTAAGACCCTGAGACCCATCCTTAGTGCATAAAACCTCATAATGACACCCATATCCCACTAAAGGCCAAATATTCCATCTATATGACATGTGTGTTTATTTAGGGACTTGTTGTCTACTCTTCCATGACTATAGTCAATGTCCAGAGACCCATCCCTCCCATCCAAAAACATATAATGGCACCATTATCCCATTATAATACCATTTAGATTCCCAATATTCCATCCAGACAGTCTATGGGGTGGCTCATGGCCCAACATTACATTAGTTAAGAGGGGGGGGGGAGTCAAAGGAGGGAGAGGAAGCTGTAGAGGGAATCATGGGAGGGAGGGATGGGTAGGGAACATATATGGGGGGGATGAAGGGAGGAGAAATATAAGGGGAAGGGAGGGATGGTTATGGGAGAGATACGAGGGGGGTGTGGAGGGAGGAAAAATATAAAGGGAAGGGATTGGTGGGAGGGGAAAAAATATAAGTGGGAGGGAGGGCACTAGGGTCTTAGACATTGTCAAGGGATGAAACCTCTACTTTGGGCCCTAAATGAGGCTTATGGGCATCTAGGACCACCAATAACACCTTAAACCACCATATGTTACCTCTTGAGGCCATTCTTAGCTTTGTGTGTGGGCATTGACACCATTAGGTTGTTTTAATCACTAATTGCAACACCCAGGTTTTGACCATGTTTGCATTGAATGTATATGATGTATATATTGTAGTTAATCATGGTGTGGAGCTAAAGGAAAAAACCCACCATAGATTTAACGTTTTATGTTCCAACGATTAAAATCGTTGCCGATGGTATATCGTGCTATCCAGCACATTATAATTTTGGCATCATGTAAATATGCATTTTAATTAAAATACCTACAACCAGCAATGTCTATGCAACATTAAAAGAGATGGGGCATGATTTTCCTAAGGAATAAGGAGGGAAATTATTTAAACCTTTGGGCCAATGGGGAGAAGCCAAATGTCAAAGGGAGAACCCATCAATCCCTCAACTACCCATTTTGTCTTTTTCCCCAATCATTAAATTATGCCAGAATGTCATTGAGTTAGTTATTGCATGGAATGGGAAGAGTATGGTCAGAAATTCGAATTGTGCAGAGGATCCATTTTTTAAAAATGTGTTATGACTTCCTTGGCAAGGAAAATGCCCAAAAACATATGCCATTCTGCCATACACCCACGTTCTTCATTTGCTCACACGGGGAAAGCTTGGGAGTTGTTTTTAACCTCCATGATTTTGCCTGTTGTATGTTTCCTTCATTATTTGGGGCTCCTAGGTGATTTTACCATCATCATTCATCCATGTTGGGTTGTTGTATGTGTGTTTTTACCTCATGTGGACAGTCGGTCTTCACTCTCCTCGGGCTGAGAATTTCGTTTTGGGCGATGATCTGCGGTTGGGTTTCTTCCCCAATGTTTTTTGTTGCATTTCTCCACTATTTTCCAAGCTGAAAATTGATTTTGGCTCCTGGGGCTCTTTTACCCACTTACCATTTATGATTTTAGCTTCTAGGACATTTTTGTCCATGCCCAACTTTGTAATTATTGTGTATTGTATTCATTTTTGGCCATGTTAGGACCAAAACGTCCCCGGGATACGATTTGTTTTTAGTGGGTAGTTCTTACCCTCCTTGGCAATTAATCTTGTGGTTGAACTGTTTTCCTCAAACCAAAAATGGTGTATATTGTTGTGTATGTAATTGGTCTTTGGACTATGTAGGATTGGAAAGGAGTCTGCTTGACAAACCTAGTGTTTTGCAGGATCCTCATAGACAAAGCTAGAGGGATGGCTCTCTTCTCTACACCCCTTGAATAGAACTGGAAGGGAAGTCATGTCCTAAGGGACTGTGCAGCATAGAAGGGAATGATTCCATGTGTTGGGTGTGTGTGGATGTCTTAGGAGTCAAGCTAGTTATGGTGTAGGCATCCTTAGCTCCTTGGTGAGCCCACTAGCTTAGCAGATGGTGCTTCCATCTCCTGATATCCTGATAAACCCAACTTGTTGGCTTGGTTATGTGTTGTTGTGTACTCTTGGCCTGATAAACCTAACGGTGTTGGCTTGGCTGAGTCTTGACATATATTTGGCTATGTGTGAGCCTGCCTAGTTTCCTTATTCCTTGTGGGAATCATGCCCAACTCGGGGGTGGCAGTGTTGTTGAGAGATTAAGAAGCACACTCACCTATGGTTGGGTGGAACATTGCAGTAACATAGCTGGTTGCGGGGCATTCTTCTTCATAAGATAAGTATTCATGTGTCTAAATCCCTGCAATTACATTTGATAATGAATTACAATGAACATGCTTAATGCTTGAATGTATGGTTTTGCTTTTTACGTATGGTGATAATGTATACATGTTTTAGTTCAAAGCATTTCATTTTTTATGTATATGTTCATGGGGCGAGTTGCCCAGGTAGATAGAAGTATCGGTAGCTTCCTCTTCGTCGGTCGGAGGGTCAGGGATGTTACAGTGTGGTATTAGAGATTCGTTGCAGCATGGGCCTCAATGGGCCATGAAGAGTAGTGATAGAGTCAAGGTTCATCTCTGCTAAGCATAGGCTATCAGGAAGAATTTCAAAAAAAATCTAAGTATGGAAAATAACGGATGACTTGAGCTGAGTCCATACGATACGTCGGATGACTTAACATGAGTCCATCCGATACGTCGGATGACTTAACCTGAGTCCATTCGATACGTCAGATGACTTAAATTGATTCGATCTAATACATCGGATGACTTAGCCAAGTCCATCCGACAAAGAAACCAAAGCAGGGAGAATTTTTGAAAAAAAAATTCTAAGTTTGAATTTTGCCGAAGGTCTCGGCTGGGAGGAGCCGAAGGTCTCGGCTGGGTTGAGCCGATACATTAGCTAACAACCCAAGAGGAAGGGAGCCTACACGTCGAAAGACAGAAGAAGATCGATCCGATAAGGCATCAGAAGACAAAGGAAGATCAATCCAATAAGGCATTGGAAGACAAAGGAATATCGATCCAACAAGGCGTCAAAAGGGAAATGAAGATCGATCCATCGAAGCATCAGGTGAGAAACCTAAAGTTTTTCCAATTGGATGGGAAAATATGAGTTCCATAAGCATATTTTCAACAATTTTTCAGTGGATTACAGGTGCTAAAAAGTTGAAAAATGGCAGCGATCTTATGCGCCAGATTGTGTGAAATTCAAATATTTACAAAAAAAAAATGAGGGCACTGCCATAAGGGGGAAAGCCCCCTTGACCCCAGTCATCCCCCTGAGACCGTCGTTCTTGGTGAAAGGAAAATTCTGTGTTTTGACAAAGTTGTCAATATAGTATTTTCCAATGCAGGTAATTAATTATGAACTCATGAGATTTTTATGCAGCTAACAGTTGTGTTTATTAACACATTTTGCAAAACTGTAGTCACATTCAAAGGCAACGATTCGCATAGAGCAGTTTCAAAAATTCGTTCTTGGTTGGGCCAAGATGAGAATCGACGACATCAATGATGCACATGATCCCTATGATTTCAAGGAAGATGCTATGGGAGAAAATGTCAGAGTTGGAAATGGCAAGACAGAGTCCAATGGGAGGATAAATCAAGAGACTCCCCCAGATATTGCAGCCACCATGAGAAGCCTAAGGGTGGAATTACAAAGTTGCAGAGAAGACAATGAAAGGATGCTTAAGGCTCAAGAAGATCAAAATCATATAAATACAACTATACTACAGAGTTTGACAGATATCCAGGGACAGATAAACTCTGGGCATCAGACGGATAATCCAGAAAGAAGCAGGAGTAGCGCTAGGGGAGATTCCCATAAAATGTCCCATGTCTCTAGGAGGGCTTCCAGGGACAAAAGGAATACTCCATAATGGACTACCAATGGGTCATCTGATTCTGAAAAAACCCAGTGGGGATTCAAGCTCTCCATCTCGCAGGAATAAGAGGAGGAGACGTTACAAGAACAATTCACGAGATGAATTCAAAAAGGCAAGGCCTCCTACTTTTAATGGTGAGGTCAAGACTGGTCAAGAAGTTGAGGCTTGGATTCTTGGGATGAGGAAGTATTTCCAAGTTCAAGACTACTACGGGAATATGAAAGCAACAATAGCTATATTCAATTTGACTGGAAGAGCATCCATATGGTGGGAACACCACAGACAAGTAAAGAAGGTTAATGAAAGAAGAATTGTGTGGAAACAATTCAGGAAGTACTTCAAGCAAAGTACCTCTCTAACAGGTACTATGACGACAATATTAAAGAATTCCATGAGCTGAGATTTGGACAACACACCATGGAAGAGTATGCTAATAAGTTCTTGGAACTATTGAGGTATTTCAGGTACATCAAAGATGAAAAAGTGAAAATCCAGCGTATCCTGAGTGGATTGCCTCAGTCTTAGAAACACATAATTGAGTTTTACGAACCTAGAACTCTGGAAGAAGCAATAATGAAATTCAAGTATTGCTATGAGCAAAGAAAAGGTATACCTAATTACCATAAGACATTGAAGGACTAGAAGAATGAGAAGTCTGACTAAAGGAAGAAAGGTCTCAAACCTTCTAACTTCAGGAATCAATAGAAGCAACCATCACAAGCTAAGAAGCAGCCAGCCAGAGCAATGGGAGAGAAAACTAGAGACCCACAGTAGAACAGGGAACCTCTCTAATGTTGGAAATGTGGAGGACCCCACATGCGCAGGAATTTCCCACTCGAGAATGAGAGTGCAAGGCCAACTTCCAACATTCAAGAGGCAGCAACAGTGGGTTAAGTAGCAAGAGTCATCCCTAGGATCTATGCAGCACTAGAGGACCTTCAGGAAGATCACCAGTCAATTGTAGTTGAAGTTGTAGGTAATATTGTTGAGCAATCTGTTTCTATTTTGATTGATCCTGGTTCTACTCACAGTTACATTACTCCTAGAGTAGTGGAGATTTGCGCTTTTAAGAAAGTAAAGCATAGAAAATCTTGGCTAGTTCAGCTAGCCACTGGTACTAAGAGAATTTATTGAAGTGGTAGAGAAATTTCCATTGGTCATGAATGGATTGGTCAATTGTATAGATCTGAATGTTCTACCACTTGGTTCCTATGATGTTCTCATTGGAATGGATTGGTTAGAATCTCACAAGGTAAAGTTTGACTGCTATAATAAGGATTTTTAGTTCTTGGATGAAGAAGGCAACTGAAGGATTGTGAAAGGCATTCCAAAGGTGACTTATGTGAGGCATGTTCAGCAATGTAGTTGAAGAAGTTCTGTAGGAAAGGTTTTCAGTTGTATGCAGCTCATATTTTGGAGGCAACAGAGAATGAAACTCCTAGGTTGAGGACTTTCATGTGTTGCAGTAATTCAAGAATGTGTTTCCTGATGAGATTCCAAGGATTCCTCCAAAGAGGGACATTTATTTTACAATTGAACTTGTGCCAGGAGAAGCACCAGTGTCCAAGACACCCTATAGAATGAGTACACCAAAAATTATAGAGCTGAAGATGCAACTGCAAGAGTTGTTGGAGAAGAAGTATATCAGGCCAAGTGTATCTCCTTGGGGAGCACCAGTTCCGTTTATAAAGAAGAAAGATGGTACACTCAGGTTGTGTATTGATTACAGACAGCTTAACAAAGTCACTGTGAAGAACAAATATCCTTTGACTAGGATTGATGATCTCTTTGATCAAATGAGAGGAGCAAAGGTATTTTCCAAGATTGACCTGAGGTCTGGTTACCATCAGGTAAGAATCAAGGATGAAGACATTCATAAGACATCCTTTAGAACAAGGTATGGACATTATGAGTTTGTAGTGGTACCATTTGTTCTCACAAATGCACCAGCTACATTTATATGCCTTATGAATAGTGTCTTCAGTGGGTATTTGGACAAGTTTGTTCTTGTTTTCCTTGATAACATTCTTATTTATTCTAAGAATGAGGAAGAGCATAAAGAGCATTTGAGATTGACATTGCGATTGCTCAGGGAGCATCAGCTGTATGCAAAGCTGAGCAAGTGTGACTTCTATAGAGATAGAATTTAGTATTTGGGTCACATTATCTCAGAAGAGGGTATATCTGTGGACCCTGAAAATATTGAAGCCATTATGAATTGGCATACTCCAAGAAATGTGACAGATGTAAGATATTTTATGGGACTTGCAGGATACTACCGGAGATTCATTGAAGGATTCTCCAAATTTTCACATTCCATCACTTCTTTGCAAAAGAAGGGGATAAAGTTTGAATGGACATCGAGGTGTGAAGAAAGCATCCAGCAATTGAAGAATCTTCTCACCAGTGCACCAGTATTGAAAGTTGCAGACCTAGAGGAAGATTTTGTGGTGTGTACCAATGCATGCGGACAAGGGCTTGGAGGAGTCCTTATGCAAGATAACCACGTGATATGTTACAAGTAAATAAAGCTGAAGGAGCATGAGAATAACTATTCCACTCATGATCATGATCTAGAATCGATCCATAGGGTAGGTAAAGGTGCAATGGGAGCACTACAGTCCTGAAGAGGCTACGTAGGAGTTGAAGGATTCCATGCGATTGGCACATCCATTTTTGTTCAATTATGTAGAACATTGAGGTGGTACCAGTGTAGCATTTTGTTCAATTTTGTAAAGCACTGAGGACAATGTTGTTGAAGGGGAGGGGAATGTAACACCCCGGTTTAGATCATGTTTGCATTAAATGTATATGATGTATATGATGTATATATTGTAATTAATCATGGTGTGGAGCTAAAGGAAAAATCCCCACCATCGATTTAACGTTTTATGTTCCGGCAATTAAAATCATTGCCAATGGTATATCATGCTATCCGGTACATTATAATTTTGGCATCATGTAAATATGTATTTTAATTAAAATACCCACAACCAGCAATGTCTATGCAACATTAAAAGAGATGGGGGCATGATTTTCCTAAGGAATAGGGAGGGAAATTATTTAAACCTTTGTGCCAATGGGGAGAAGCCAAATTTCAAAGGGAGAACCCATCAAACCCTCAATTACCCATTTTGTCTTTTTCCCCAATCATTAAATTCTGCCAGAATGTGGTTGAGTTAGCTATTGCATGGAGTGGGAATAGTATGGACAGAAATTTGAATTTGACAAAGGACCCATTTTTGAAAAATGTATTCTGACTTCCTTGTCAAGGAAAATGCCCAAAAACGTATACCATTCTGCCATACACCCACGTTCTTCATTTGCTCACGCAGGGAAAGCTTGGGATATTTTTTTGACCTCCACGATTTTTCCTGCTGTATGTTTTGTTCACGATTTGGGGCTCCCGGGAGTTTTTACCATCATCATTCATCCATGTCGGGTTGTTGTATGTGTGTTTTTACCTCACGTGGACAATCATTCTTCACTCTCCTCAGGCTGAGAATTTCCTTTTGGGTGATGATCTGTGGCTGGGTTTCTTCCCCAACGTTTTTTGTTGCATTTCTCCATTGCTTGCCAAGCTAAAAATTGATTTTGGCTCCTGGGGTTGTTTTACCCACTTACCATTTCTGATTTTAGCTTCTAGGACATTTTTGTCCATGCTTAGCATTGTAATTATTGTGTATTGTATTCGCTTTTCGCCACGTTAGGGCCAAAACGTCCTTGGGATATGATTTGATGTTAGTGCGTTGTTCTTACCCTCCTTGGAAATTAATCTTGTGGCTGAACTATTTTCCTCAACCCATAAATGGTGTATATTTTTGTTTATGCAATTAGTCTTTGGACTATGTAGGAGTGGAAAGGAGTCTGCTTAACGAATCTATTATTTTGCAGGAGCCTCATAGACAGAGCTAGATATATGGCTCTCTTCTCTACACCCTCTGAATAACACTGGAAGGGAATTCATGTCCTAAGGGACTGTGCAGAGAGAAGGGAATGATTCCTTGTGTTGGGTGTGTGTGGATGTCTTAGGAGTCAATCTAGTTCTAGTGTAGGCATCCTTAGCTCTTCAGTGAGCCCACTAGCTTAGCAGACAGTGCTTCCATCTCCTGATAACTTGATAAACCCAACTTGTTGGCTTATTTATGTGTTGTTGTGTACTCTTGGGATGATAAACCCAACCATGTTGGCTTGGATGAGTCTTGACATATATTTGGCTATGTGTGAGCCTTGATAAATTTTCATATGCTAAGCTAGATCATTAGTATTTCATTTTGATTTCATAACAAAAACATATAAATAGGATCACTGAAAGATAGACAAGCACAACCATACAAAAGAGAACACAAATATTTATCCTAGGAAAACCCTAAAGGGAAAAAACCGAGCAAAAGATTCCTCAATATAGATGCTGCAAAAGATAAAAGATAAAACCAACAAGGAGATCAAAGCCTAATCCTCCTCCTTCTCCAGATACTTCTCTCTCTTCTCCACTAATGCGCTATACAAGTGAGAGTGTGTGTCAAATGAGGAGAACCACACTTCTATTTATATTCATCTGTTCACTTTAATTAACTCATTCGACATGTAGGCTCGAGTTAAATCATGTAGGCTCGAGTTACACATGTAGGCTCAAGTAACCATAATAGGTTGCTAATGACCCACCTTTAAAAATAGAGGGGACTACCTCATGACTCTTATTAGTTCTTCCGATTAGAAGCATCGGGGTACAAAGTAATACAAGTGGTTCTCCTGGTAGGACCATCGGGGACCACAAAAAGATACATATAGAATATTCTTCGAAGTTACAATATTTCAACACTCCCCCTTAACGAGAATGGTATTCTACAACAACATCAACAACAACAATAGTAGGAGAGAGATAGAGGACATCGTCAACATCATCAGGGTAATACATCTATAAATCATTGGAAGCTTTTCAACATCATGTAGTCTTCTTCTTCAATCTTCAGTCTTCAGTAACAACAACACTCTGACTATTTTGATCAACAACAACTTCTTTAGTATTTTGACTTTTTGAACAGCATCATCATCATCATCATCCTATTCTGATCATGGGATCAGCAAAATCATCATCAGTAGCTTGTTCTTTTGATCATCATCAACATCTTTAATACTTTGACCTTTCGATCAATAGCAACATCTTCAGCACTTTGACCTTTCGATCAGCAGCAACATCTTTAGCACTTTGACCTTTCGATCAGCAACAACATATTCAGCACTTTTGACCTTTCGATCAGTAAAAACATCTTCAATACTTTGATCTTTCTATCAGCAACAATATCTTCAACAATTTGACCCTTTGATCAGCAGCAACATCTTCAGCACTTTGACCTTTCGATTAGTAGCAACATCATCACAGCAACAAAACATTGTTATCATCATATTCTGATATTTTGATTAGAAACATCATCATCAAAGCATCGTCATCACACTCTGATCTTTCAATCAGAAACATCATCATCAGAACATCATCATACTCTGATCTTTCGATTAGAGCCATCATCATCAAAACATCATCATACTCTAATCTTTCGATCAGAAACGTCATCATCAAATCATCATCATATTCTAATCTTTTGATCAGTATGTCATCGTCATCGTCATCATACTCTGCTCTTTCGATCAGTATGTCATCATCATCATCATCAGGATATCATCATCATCACATTCTGATCTTTCGATCAGAAACATCATCATCATCATCACACTCTGATCTTTAGATCAGGAAACATCATCATCATCATACTCTGATATTTCGATCAGAAAACATCATCATCAGCAGCAGCAGCTTGCAAACCACAGTACAAAGACAAATAAGTCTTTGTATCTCTTTTGGACTTAAAGTCCAAGGATGATGCAATCCTATCACATTCTCGACAACCGAGGTCACCAGATCCATTCTGAACTGAAGTTCAAGGACGATACAATCCTACCACATTCTCGATGATCGAGGTTACACTAGATCCTTTCTGAACCGAAGTTCAAGGATGATACAATCCTACCACATTCTCGATGACTGAAGTTACATTGGATCCGTTCTGAACTGAAGTTCAAGGATGATACAATCCCATCACATTCTCGACAATCGGGGTCACCAGATCCGTTCTAAACCGACGTTCAAGGATGATACAATCCTACCACATTCTCGATGACCGAAGTTACACCGGATCCGTTCTGAACTGAAGTTCAAGGATGATACAATCCTACCACATTCTCGATGACCGAAGTTACACTGGATCCGTTCTGAACCGAAGTTCAAGGATGATACAATCCTACCACATTCTCGATGACCGAAGTTACACCAGATCCGTTCTGAACCAAAGTTCAAGGATGATACAATCCTACCACATTCTCGATGACCGAAGTTACATCAGATCCATTCTGAACCGAATTTCAAGGATGATACAATCCTACCACATTCTCGATGACCAAAGTTACACTGGATTCGTTCTGAACCGAAGTTCAAGGATGATACAATCCTACCACATTATCGAGGGCCGAGGTCTCCAGATCTCTTTAGGGAAAGTGCCCAGGGATGATACAATCCTACTGCAACATCACTACTCCCCCTTTCAAGGAAGGTCTTTCCGAACAACACCAAGCTTGTCTCGAAAGTGTTCAAAATTTACTCGAGATAGAGGCTTTGTCAGCACATCATCATCTAAACCATCATCATCTACATCTTCAGTATGTGAATACCGAACTATCACCATCTATATCTCCAGTATGTAAATATTGAAAGCATCATCATTTATATATTCAGTATAGAAATACTGAAAGCATCATCATCTCTATATTCAGTATAGAAATACGGAATCACCATCATCTGCATCTACAGTATGTAAATACTGAAACATCATCTATATCTTTAGTATGGGAATACTGAAACATCATCATCTACATCTTATCTCATATGTAGAAATACGGGATTTCTATGTGTTACGACGGAACACAGGATTCTCTGTAATCACAACTTTGGTTATCACATAGAATCATTGTAGTATCCATATTCAGGTCAAAAAGACCTGATATCAGCTTCCGAAGCCATATTACTTCACAACTTAGCGGAGCAATCTGCTATGTATTCTGCTTCAGTCGTGCTAAGAGAAACACTAGACTATTTCCTGCTAAACCATGAACTCATAGCAAATCCCAAACAAAAGCATCTACCTGATGTGCTTTTCCTATCTGAGATACTTCCAACTCAATCTGCATCTGTGTAGCCATACAATCTATACTCATGGCTACCATCATAGTATAGACCAAATTCTATATTCCCTTTCAAATATCTCATCACATGTTTTGCAGCTACTAGGTGAACCCGTCTTGGTTGAACAAGATATTGACTTAAGGTGTTCACAACAAAACAAATGTCTGGTCTGGTATTTTTTTTAAGTGCATCCGTGATCCAATGATCTGTCTGTAATGAGTCACATCCACTAACTCTAATGATTCATCAGCTAACAGCTTCAGGTTGGAGTCCATGGATGTGGCCATGAATTTGCATTCTAACATATCAAATCTCTTCAATATCTCTACCGCATACTTTTCCTGGTTGAGAAAGATTCATTCTGAACTTTGCCATACTTCCAGACATAGGAAATAATGCATTAACCCAAGGTATTTCATTTCAAATTCTTATGCTAGTTTCTTCTTGCTTTCCATGATCTTTTTCTCATTCCCTGTCAAGAATAAGTCATCCACAGGATGACATGTTCATGTTCTACAACCTTGAGATAAAGGTTAGGATCAGCTTTACTCTTGGTAAAGCCCATAATTGACAGGAGACTGTCTATCTTTCCATACCAAGCTCTAGGAGCTTGCTTCATGCCATAGAGGGCCTTCTTCAACTTACATATGTGAGTCCATCTGTCTTCAACTTCAAATCCTTGTGACTATTCGATGTAAAACTCTTCCCCAATCATACCATTAAGGAAGGCTTTGTCTTTACTTCATCATGGAAGCAACTACCATCATAGTTCTGAAGGAAGTATACCTTGCTTCCTGGAGTAAATGTCTCTTCAAAATCAATTCCCTCTTTCTTATAGAAACCTCTAGCCACAAGTATTTCCTTACTTCTATCAGCAACATATTTTATCTTGCAAATCCATTTGTAAGATACCACATTCTTGCTTTCTGGTTTGAGTACTATATCCCAAACATCATTCTAGTACTCTTTCATCATAACATCTTCCATGAGTTCATCTTGTCAGATCATCAACATGTCCTACTCTTCTGCATTCAACTTTGAAGGTTGGATTCCACTTTACTCTTGGTAAATTCTCGATCCATCAGGAATTTGTCCATCATGTCGTATCGTGTCGAACTCAGATATCTTCTGTAGTCACTCCCCCTGAAGTGGAGTATTATCTTCCTTCTTCATTCTGTACAGGTGGTTCTATGGTTGATATATACTGGTCAATAGAGTATGTCATGTCATAGTCTATTCTTTCTGAGGCAAATCACGAACCTTGCTTTGTACACTTGTTCTTGTAGATCCATATGGAAGATACTATGTACTTCCCTTTATGTCTCGAAATCATATCATATACATCATTCCCCATGATCAACTGTTATTCTTTGATCATAGCTTATTTCATAGAATTATTTTCTTCATCTTGAGTTATCTCTCATACCCATGGTGGTCTTCATCCTTCAAGGTGGATCTACTGCTCTCTGAAGCGCTTTCTTCCGTCATGGTGTCTCTGACCCTGGGAGATTCAGATTCATGTTTATTGAATTGTCATCACTTTTTCTTCGGAATAAGTCTCATCCTTATTTTCTTGTAGGAGGTTGTACATGACCTTTCCTACAATTAAAATGCACCAGTTGCATGGTTAGAACTATTTCATAAAACATATGCATAACAAATTCTTATGCATCATGCAATTGTTTAGCCAATACAACATTCATCCATATCTCATAGAAACTTTCTAGATGCCTTCCATCTCTACCATGACATCATTGAGATTGTGCACTAATACAATATGTCAGCAAAGAGGTTTGATAAGTAGTAATGGAGAGTTGTATAGCACCATGAGCTACTTACCCATCACATGCATATTAGTAGTATATAGTCATTAATGCAAACAATCTATCATGCATAACACATCAACTGAATATAATCAAATGTATAACAAAACAATATCATGAAATGACACTTGAATACTTATATTTTATTTGTTTCGTGGGTAGACTCCATCTTGATCATTCTGCTTTATCATCTTCTTCATTCATGAAATCATCATTTCTTATCCAAATGATAAGAGGTTCTTCAAGAATTGAGTTCTTCATATTCCTCATCGCTTGAGGGATCTTCTTTGAAGGGTGATAGCTTGATATTCAATTGCTCCCATCTTCTTCTTCTCCTCTTATGATTCGAGCTTAAAGTAATCACTTTCTTCTGGAATACATTCTTCACATGAATGAATCCCATGATCCTGAGAGGCCATTCAAGGTGGCTATCACCACTTCTGCATTCTTCACTTCTTCATTTACCTCTTCAATTTGTTTCTTAGGGTCATCTTCCAATGTATGTTCTTTCCTTCAAATATCTTGGTCAAGGAATCAAACATCTCTTTCGGTGTATTTAGGGAAGACACTTGTGGTACAAGTTGATTCGTGACTGAATCAACAATGATCTTCTTGGCCTTGACCAAGTTCTTCTGGTGTAAGGCTTTGAGCCTCATCTCCCTCTAGAACTGGAACCTCTTTACTCATGTAGGTGTCCAATTCATTTTCTTCAGAGAGATCAAATACTTCCATGCTTGGAAGTTGTCAACTTCACCAAGATTATCATCAAGCTGATGTGATAGATCACTTTGAAATGAGAACCTCAAATGCAAATAGCAAAAGATTAGATCTTACCGATTTGAGGTGTCCATCCTGCTTTCGGAGCTGGTTGATCTAGGGTTTGTCAGAGAAACCCTAATTTTCAAAACTTGGGATATTTCAGATCTGATTGGATAGAAATATATATCTCTTCAAATGGAGCTGTCCAATGTACTCCTTTTCTGAAAACAGTGGAGGGAAGCTCCTGGAACAGGAAGCCCTAGTTTTCCAATTTCTTCTACAAAAAATCCTATCACTATCTCTGTGATATCTATGAAATTACTTCTCCTATATGTCTAAAATTTGCTACTGATGTGACCTCAGATGTACTTGATCCAACACCATAGGTTTCATCAGAATTTGTTTCCCCAAATGGGATTTATGATCCTTTTCCCAAGGTGACCTGTTATAGGACTGTTCAGAACAGCGAAGTTTTACGGCCTGCCACGTGTCACTATTTCATCTTCTGGCTCTGAAATTTGGAACACGGATATTAATGTCTGTGCTATTTCTAGAACATCTTTAGGAATTCCATTTGGACCTTTGTATCCCAAGATATAGCAATTCTCCCCAGGTGTCCTGTTTACGGATGAATTCTGGAAGAGTCTGGAACCCTAACTTGGAGGGATCATATCTCCCAGAATATAGAGAATATGAGGCTTAATTTTGGACACAATGTACATCAAGATTTTATATTTGGCAAATGCAATTTTCAGCTCCTGAACCTTCTCCAATCTTGGGATATAGTGAATTTACCAAAACTTAGTCGTTTTAGTATTTAGGGTTTTTCTAGCTCAGGGTCAAACTAGGGTTTGAATTTCCCAAAGTTTCACCCAACCAAAAATCTTGATCCAGGTCTCTAAAATTAGATTTTGATGAGGAGATAAATCCTATGCTGGGCTCACTCAAAAATTCTTCTTCTGCAAGAAGCCCTAAATTCCCGCACCGAAAACTGAAAATGCTCAGAATCGAATTCTGCTTCGACAGAAAGATGCGCCCTTAAATGGAGAGTCAGCCTAGCCTTATTTTGCTGATTGATTGTGGAGAGAGAAACAAAAAGTAAGAAGCCCTAAATTCTTTAGCTGCACAATGTCTTCTTTCAGGGTAGCTCTGATACCATGTTAAATTTTCATATGCTAAGCTAGATCATTAGTATTTCATTTTGATTTCATAACAAAAGCATATAAACAGGATCACTGAAAGATAGACAAGCACAACCATACAAAAGAGAACACAAATATTTATCATGGGAAAACCCTAAAGGGAAAAAACCCAGCAAAAGATTCCTCAATATAGATGCCCCAAAAGATAAAAGATAAAACCAATAAGGAGATCAAATCCTGATCCTCCTCCTTCTCCAAATACTTCTCTCTCTTCTCCACTAATGCGCCATACAAGTGAGAGTGTGTGTCAAATGAGGAGCACCACACTTCTATTTACATTCATCCATTCACTTTAATTAACTCATTCGACATGTAGGCTCGACTTAAATCATGTAGGCTTGAGTTACACATGTAGGCTCAAGTAACCACACTAGGGTGCTAATGACCCACCTTTACAAATAGAGGGGACTACCTCATGACTCTTATTAGTTCTTCCGATTAGAAGCATCGGGGTACAAAGTAATACAAGTGGTTCTCCCAGTAGGACCATCGGGGACCACAAAAAGATACATATAGAATATTCTTCGAAGTTACAATATTTCAACAAGCCTTCCTAGTTTCCTTATTCCTTGTGGGGATGATGCCCAGCTTGGGGGTGGCAGTGTTGCTGAGAGATTAAGGAGCACACTGGCCTATGGTTGGGTGGAACGTTGCAATGACATAGCTGGTTGTGGGGCATTCTTCTTCATAAGATAAGTATTATTGTGTCTAAATCGCTACAATTACATTTGATAATGAATTACAATGAACATGCTAAATGCTTGAATGTATGGTTTTTCTTCCATTGTATGGTGATAATGTATACATATTTTAGTTCAAAGCATTTCAATTTTTATGTGTATGTTCACGGGGCTAGTTTCCCAGGTAGATAAAAGCATCGATAGTGTCCTCTTTGTCGGTCGGAGGGTTGGGGATGTTACACTAATGATGGGTTTAGACACCTTTGACATGGTTGAGCGATCGTGAAACCCAGGTCGTAGACACTAAAGGAAGCTTCCAGGGATCCATAGGAAAGAATAATGTATCAAGCCACCACACATTACCTCTCTAGGGGGTCTTTGGCCTTAGATTAGGGATATGCGATTGATTGGTGATTTTGTTTATAGTAGTTATGGGCCTTGGGACCATATGCATGGAAATGGGAGGAAACCCAAGCCTTCATCCCTAAATGAATCCCTTAGTCATTGAAGATCAATAATGACACTTCAAACTACCACTAAGGACCTATTGATGGTATCCCTACCCAAAAACTGGGGATAATCATGCCATCGAGAGGTTTTAAATAGTAGACATGGTTCTCGAGGCCTTACACATGGTTGGCGAAGTAAACCCAAGCCTTAGTCCATAAAGGAATATTATATCCATCCAAGGCCTAAAATGATACCTCAAATCACCTCTAGGAATCCATGAACATGAAAAACAACTCAAATGACCAGCCATGACCCCTTGAAGTTACCATTTCCTTCGAGTGGTGACATCAATGTCGTTCGAAGGTTTTGGATAGTAGATATGAATCCATGGGTTTTGGACATTGTTAAGGTAGGAAACCTAGGCCTTGTACCATAAAGAAAACTTCTTAGAATATAGTTTTAAGAAGGAAATTTGATCCACCATACATGACCTCATGAGCATATCCCATACATAGTTGTGGGAGAAACCCTTAGCCATTCTCGAGCACAATGTATACATCGTGGACCCTCAACATAGTCGAGAGATGACACCTTGGCCTTAGGCCCTAAAAGATTCTTTTGTGTGTCCATGGAAAAAAAAATGCTTCAAAACAACATAAATGATCTCGCAATAGTGGATGTGTTGGTACCATTAGGAATAATTTAGAGCTAGATATGAGTTTCGAGACTTAGAGAAAGGTTAGGCAATAAAACTCAATCATTAAGTCTAAAAAGCATCTTCTATGTCTTAAGCGTCATGAACAAGCTCCATGGACAAGCATCTTGAACTTCCAATAATCTGACCTCATTATCCACAACCATTCACAAATTTTAGGCTAATCATCGTCCTTTTGCCACACTAAACCGCTTTGGAGGGGCTGATAATTACCATGATCTTTTCATTTTAGATGGGGTTTCTCCCAAAGACTATCCACTTGGTATTTACTCTTTTTTACTCTCATAACTTGCCAGTTAAAAAAAATGCATATGTGTTATAACGCATATGCGATATGAATAAGGTATAATGCATATGTGTTATAACGCATATGCATGTTTTTAAAATTTAAAAACTCAGCGGGAATAAGGTTTGGAATTATGTTCGGAATTAGCTTCGAACTACCGAACCTATTGTCTAGGACAAATAAACTAGGGCTATTGCCTGTCTTTTAGAATTCTATCAATATGCTTAGTTTCGATGGCGTGTTTTCCTTTGACAAACACAATATTTTTTTATGAAAATTTAGAATATTGTAGAGTACGATCTTACGATTCTGAATATGTAATTTTTTCCTTCAAATGTATGTTTTAATTATTTATTATTATTTTTCTAAATGACACACGTTAGTTTTCAAAAATATATACATCGATTGTTTTTTATATAACTTTTGATTGCCTTCACCATTTGCCAAGAAAACTATATGGTACACTATAAGAGAGCAAGCTCTACAATATTATATATAGAAATCAAGTATTTCATTAATTTTTTCCTCTAAAGTGTTGCACCTGCACAGAATGTTTTCATTTCGATCTTTTCTGACTTCAATAATTAATATAAAACAAAATAAAAATTCATGAAAAATTATGAATAAATAGTGTTGAACTAGGCCCATATGTCCTTTACATGTCTGCAAGATTTTATCCAAAATTGACATCATTTACCTCATATATTGTTGCACCCGCACAAACATATATGTTATGATGTGCTGAAAGTTTGAAAACCCAATTTCACGGAAACTAATTTTATAAACATTTACACACATTTTTCCTGCATAAATGTTATATATTATAGAAGCTGATTCAATTAAATATCTTTTGTCTTTTTACTTCATCTTCAAATACGTTAGGGAATTACACCTAATTCTCACCTAAAGTCAGAGGTTCCAGGTTTTTCTAGTATTATGTGGCATCTAAAGTGTCTTTAAAGGAGTCCATGATTGTGCATCAACCCATACATCGTTCTAGGGACAAACACATAACAATGCTCCTCGGCTGAGAAAATCCCCAATTAAACATTGTTGTGGGAGATATCCTAGGACATACAACGCGAACCAAGACCAGGAGCCATGAAATGAGTAGGCTAGAGTCCTCATCCCACCTTCTTAACCAACCCCAGTGGATAATCCCAGTGGCCACATGCTCCAGATTCGTTTCCATGGAGCCAACCTTAATGCAACTGGTACTGCGACGTTGTCCCTCCATCACCTAAGGTAACTTCTACCTCTACTAACCTTAATGCACTTACCCGCTCATAGTAGCACCTTAAATCTGCAACATGCAAAGTGCCACGCCGCAGGCTCTCGGATTGAGGCACAACTAGCTGTCAGGATGACAAGTGGACACCCGCATCAGGGTATAAGGTGTCTTCATATTAATATTACATTAATATTATAGTTAATATAATTAGTTATTTTTATATGTAATATTTTTAAAATTAAAGTAAATAAACATAACAAATAAAGCATTCGAATAAATAATCAAACCAACCTATGTTCTTCACATTAGCACATTAGATATTGCAACATAATACATGCCATTAACATACAACTTAACTTTCAACCATGTAAAGAAACATGGTCTCTAGATATAATAAATAATAATATATCTAAGATTCTTGTAGTATTTGATTTGAGAGTTAGTTTCTAGTTATGTAGTAGTCATTTTAAGAGTTGAGGTTAGGACACATTTCAAGAGTCGCGGTTTGGAACCGTGATGAAGGTTCCAAACTTTGACTTTTAAAATGATAATGTGAAATACTCAGAAACTAACTAAGAAATTAATATTAATAATAAGCAAAAATAAATATTAATAAAAATAATTTACAAATAATTAACATACAAAAATCATGTATATTAATAATAAATTAGAAAATATTTGTTTAAAAAATATATTAGTAAATAAAAATATAATCTAGAATTGGAAAAAAATAATAATGAATAAATAGATTAATTAAATTAGCTAATAATACTTTAGAAACCATTAATAATTTTATTAAATTTTATTTATACGATTTTTTTTTAATAGTAATTTGTATATTTTATATATTAAATGGATTATTTTTTAAATTAATTTTATTTTGGATAAGAAGATATTTGAATTTTTTATTCTATGTTAACTTAGACAAAATTGAAAANAATTGGTCCATGGGGATGACCAAAGAACTCCATAGAGAGTAATTACAAAACATCTAATGCCTGGGGTAGTGTATACCCTTATAAACTGTCTGCAAAGTAAAAGATAATAAAACATAAAAACTTAGGAAACCATTTAAGGATTGCCTGGGGGCTTCATAGGCTGAACAACCGATTCCTCCTCCATGGGGTGCGCTGCTGCTACTGGAGTTTCGAAGGCCTTACTGCATTGATTCCACATTGATTTAGGCTTACCAAGTGCTGGAGGTCTTCTTGGATTCTGTCCACCTTTCCCATCATTTCCCTGAGGTTACTCTCAGTGTCATCAATCCTTGAATCATGGTTACTGATTTGATAAGATGCGTAGCTGACCTCTTCCCCCATGCTTTTAACCTTCTAGGCAATTTCCTTGTTGTCCATGATGTCAATGGCCATCATTTCGTAGAAGCACCTGAGGTTTTTCTTCAAGTTGGCTATCCCAACATTCTCATTAGCCTGCGACATTTTTCCTTTCCCGGGAGATATTTCAATTCGAGAGAAATTGTTGTGGAGAGCACGAACTGCTCCAGCAACCACTTGAGCCTGGTCTTCGACAGAGAGACCACCGAGTATCAGCTTGAGGGTATTGAGTTCCTGCATAAGAGAGTCTCGGTCTGTCTAGCTTCGACAGGATAGAGTGTCGACTGCACCTTCTTTCCACCTTGAGCAGTGACAGCCCAAAATCGAGTTGCTCTCAGCTATGAAGGATTGCTCATTGGTGGAGAGGCTGAGACCAGAGCCAATATTCAAAAACCACAGAGAAGTTCTTGAATGGGTAGTGCATAGACAGGTGGTGAAGGCAACTAGAGCCAGTATTTCCTTCACGAAAACCCTGGTGAGAGGAAGAGTTTGCCATGGGATTTCTTGTAACCAGCCCTCATCGACCCCTGCAATGACATCCAAGAGGATTCTTTCCGAATAAATCACATAACGGACAGAGCCAAGACCAAGAGTGGAATGAGGATGAGGACGGCTTCGAGGAGAAGACATAGTGGAAGGAGCGATAAGACCCGGAGCGTACGAGAGGAGAAGGCAATTAACCTAGGGAAGGTGAGCATTAAAGCCTGCAGGGACCGAGGGATGGAGAGTGTAGTGGTGAAGCCACACAACGGGAGGATGGGGAGAGGCGGGACAACTCATAAAGACTGAAGGTCCTTCGGGAATGTCCATAAGGTGGATGCCAGCGGGGAGTGAAAGGCACGAGGCGGTGGAGTGAAGAGGGATGGAGTGATAAGGGTGAAAGAGGTTGGAGCGGTAAGGGATATGTGAGTCTTTGGGGCCTTTAGGGAGAACATTAGTTCCTTCATAGTTTTCCTTGGAGGAGAACAAATGATAATGAGGGTAGAAGCATAAATCCCGATGATCCATTAAGGAATAGGTTTGAGGTGAGGAACTTGACCATTTAGACTAATTTGACCTTGAGGGAGAGAGGCCCCCATGTTTGCCAAGGCATCCGCTGCTGAGTTGTTTGTGCGAAGGATGTGGAAAAATTCATAGGACTTGGACATGAGAAGAATGACTTTTTCGTACAGGCGACAACATTTTATGGAGCCAGTGGTGTATCCATTGATCATTTTGAGAATGACATGTCGAGAGTCTCTAAAGATCGTGATCTTGGAGAGGTCTTTGTTGGCTAGAGATTTCATTCCCTAAAGGAGTGCCAACCACTCGGCCTAGTTGTTGGTCCTATATCCAAGACCCCAAGCGAAGGTTTGTTCAACATGTCCTCTGGGATCCAAAAGAATCCCCCCCGCACCTGCCACCCCTTATTGATATTATTTTTAGTGTTGAATGAAATTTGTGATTTTATTTTTCTAACTAGGGAATCCACAAGTGGGATGGGGTTGGTTGTAATGTCCCCGTAAAACAATTGTAAGTAATGTTATTTAGTTTCCTAAGTAGTAAATTGCTTTGGTGGAATTTTTTTTAAAGTTGTAAATTGCGTTGGTAGACTAAGGAGATTGAGATTGAGGGCATGACTGGACTGAATGAATTGGGGCATGAATCCACTAGGGTGGGAAAGAATGGCCGAAGAGCTATGAGTTGATGATCGATGACATCTTAGTGCCGTGGATACTTTATGGAAAGTGAATAGGTGTACATTTAAGCTAATAAGTGTTGACAACCACTATAAAAATTTAACAAATTCCTATGACTTAGATAATAATATAAAAATCATTTTTATTAAATACTTTTAAGTAAAACCATATTTAGTCTGACAATGATGCCAAAATTCTTTCTTTTAAGTTAGTATTAGGAAAAGAAATAAATTTATCAATTTAATATACAATAAAGATAGGTTGAATAATGAATATTTATATATCGAGATCTTTGCTCTAAGAAAGGGGGCACACTCCTCTTCGATGCAGGAGTATATAAATAAATGAATATGTATTAAAAATAGTGTGATGTTAATAGCATATATAAGGTTTAAGAGTAAGTGTTTATGCCAATTGCTACCACGGGTATTCAAAACCAGAAAGAATGAAATTAATCAAATATCGCTACATTTACATACTAAAGTCAAAGCATGGTTTAACATTTAAGGCGAAAGGAGGAAGTCTTCCTTGGCGGTTTCTTAAATGAGGGAATCGAGTCCATGTGGAGAGAGATTCTTGGGTGGTTTTTAACAGGCGGTGTAGCAGCCCTTGTTCCAAAATAAGGAAGATACATATCTGGTTGGGTAAAAGTCTTAAAAAATGAAAAAAGAACACTCACACAAACCGAGGGGATCTTCTCTATTCGGGCAGAGGAGTTAATATTAGAGAAAAAAAATGAGAAGGGGACGTTACCTTTTCATAATTTGGTCAAAAATATTTTACATGCTATGTTGTATTTAATGCGGCCGTTTTGGTAATGTGGGTCATTGGATCTTAACCTGTTTGAGATCCAATAACCTACAATGCAACGGTCGTCGTATTAAATACCATATAACATGTAAAGTATTGTTTGTCTCATAATTTTTTGGGAAGAAGGTATTAATGCTTGTCCTTCATAGTAAGGAGAAATCTTCCTATTGTTTGATCA
Organism: Pseudotsuga menziesii; assembly: GCA_001517045.1. NCBI lineage: Eukaryota > Viridiplantae > Streptophyta > Pinopsida > Pinales > Pinaceae > Pseudotsuga > Pseudotsuga menziesii. Next base: position 242,582 of record LPNX010091531.1, read on the forward strand.
ACCGCTTCAGAGAGGAGCAAACTCCAATTAAAGTGATAGCCTTGAATTCTTGCACATGTCTATTATACCATTCGGTTAGTCTTTTTGTGATAACCTTTCCATAGGGAGGACGACTCATTATTTCTGATAGGATGTGAACATGTGATTTGCTATGTTGGGTACTAGTATCGGATCCGTCTAGAAGTTTTCCCAAATTTACAAGAAATGGTATGTTGAAAACGTTAATAATATATATTAAAAACATTTAAAAAACATGAAAAGAGAAGAAACATAGATTAAAAAAAAACATTGACACAAATCAGATGACTTAACTTATCTATTGTATTTGGGTTGTAACTAGAACCTCTTAGCAGATGAAAATGGAAATAAAATCAAGACTACCATCCACATCATTGATTACATAAAGTAAACTCTTTATAAAGTGGAGACTTTTAGAAGTTATAGTCCCTATATTTGTGGCTATATGTATTGACTAAGTTTTTAGTTTTGTGTCAACTATGATTAAAATGTATTAGAATATTAAATGTTTACAAAACATTCTATGCCAATGTATTTGCACACGTATATAATTATTCAAATTTAAATTATTATAAAATAAAATCAAGATATTTTTTATTTAAATGTAATATACGAATTTAGTTTTAAAGTAAGATTTAAAACCATTTCCAATTAGTTAAAAGTTTACTTTTATTCATAAAGTAAATAGTAAAATAAATAAATTTATTTTCTTTTATTTAATAATATATAAAAAGTAAAAATATATTTGCATTTATTATTGATTAGCAATAAGTGCAATTCAGTGTAGTGATGAGTGAATACTCTAGCAAGAGCATTAAATAGAGATCAGTGCACCAACTCAACAAGGTAGCACGAAAAAGACTTTTATTGCAACTTAGTTTTCTAGAGAATTTTTTTTGAGTCAACCATGTATATGTATGGTCGCAACGAAATAGGAATGACGTTACCAACCAACATGGCGATCATGAATGCGTGGAAACTTCCAATGAAGGAAACGCGTAAAAAGAAATCCCCAAGTTCCCGATTTTAGAGGGTAAAAGTTCCCAATAAGTTCCCAACCATCCAAAACGGTTTTCGTTGGATTGTGAAAGTTCCCGACAAATTCCAAAGTTCCCTGGAACGTCAGAACTTCAAGAACGAGTTTCCTAAAAGCCGAGAGTAGTTCCCATGCTACACAGGTGATTTGTCTTAGCTTTACTATTATTAGCTTTTTTGTTTGATTATGTTGTTGGCAATAACATTCGACCACGGGGACTTTCGTTAATGAACCTCTCATAAAGCACGTGCGATCATGGGATATTAAAGAATACCCTTAATTTCGAGAGATATTGACCCAAACTCTTTTTGTTAAAACCCCCTCCCAATACTTAAAACCTCCTCCCCACCCCTTNCATTCAACACCAAATATAAAAGGACTTTCTTTATACTTATGGTATTGTAATGGAGATGGGTGAAGCACACGATTACCTTTAAGTGAATGTAGTATAAATTGGTCGGTTCTAACATCGTAGAGTTAAAATGTAAGAGATTATGGAAACTTATGCGAGTTACACTAGGTTGAACAAGGATAATTGTGTAATCTTGGTTTCTTAAGAAACAATAGAGTGGAAGGTTTCCTCTCAATGGAAAAACATATGTCGAACAAAATCCATTTGGTTGGGAGGAGAGTCGAAGTTAAGTCCTCAGTAGTCTCCAGTAGTGCGAGTCTTTTCCTTGTTTGGTTTAGTGTTTTATATCGATAAGTTATTAATGTACATTATTAAATTATTAATTATACTTTTATATTCAAAGGGTGAGTTGTATTTTGAGCTAGAGAATTATGTGAAGTTTTTATGTGTTTAATGTTATCGAGTTACTTGGGTCAGATAATTGGTATCATGATATCAATGCTTGCCATATTTATAAATATCATGCAATAAAAGCAATATGTAATTAGAAATCACTTTTAATGCAAGTTGTATTGTTATTTAGATATTATTATATAGTTAGTAAAGAGAGTGTTAGAATTGATTGCTACCCTATACCCTATTTGTAATATTTAAATGCAAAAAGTAAGTTAAATATGCCATTGTACTCCACAACACTAGCACATTGATGTTTAATATAGGATACTAAGATGTTGTGAATTTTAAAAGTTGGAATAATGATAAAATCCCAAGAGCTCGAACATTATGATTATTTTAGAAAAGATATAATACAAGTTCATATGATTGAACTAGTGGTACTTACTCTTCTGAACAAATAGTTAAGTTAAGGGAAGTTGATGCTCAAGCATGCAGGATTCACCTTGTTGAGCAATATCCTATCACGTTCATTCATAAAGGGGGGTTTTAATTGTGAAAAATAAGGTCAATATATTGTAGGTAGTGGGGGGTATAAAAAGGGTTTCCAGTAAAAATAAGGAATATATTGTAAAAGTATGGGTTTTTTAATTGGAAATATGTATTGGGAGGGGAGCTCAACAAAATAATTTTTGTAAGTAAGCATCAATATCTATTGAAATTAGGGTATTCTTTAATATCCAATGAGCAAAGACGCTATGACATGGTTTCATTAAGTGAAGACCCCGTGTGCTCAAGTAAGTAGTAGAAAATAGAAGTTTATTATCTTTGTAGAATAGTCATATTCCTTATGTCTGAATTAGTTATGTATAAATAACATATGAACTTTGTTCCTGTGATTTAGTGCATGGATGGTTAATCTAGTAGTACTCTAATGTTAGTTAAAATACAAAATATTTATGGTATAGTCTTAGAAGTTTGTGGAATCGAGGACAAGGTCTTGAAAGGTTGGTTTAGTATTAGATTAGAATGGTTACTTTATCTATTGAAACATACTTTATATAAACATATTTGTTTAATTATAGAGGATTCCTCTATGGAAAAGTAAGTATGCTTAAATGTGTCAATAGTTAAGAACTAATGACAGAAATTTTATTTTATTCTTAAAAGATTGAATTGAATTCACAAGTCCTTAATGTGCTCTTAAAACCTTGAAGATTATTAAGTACTTTTTACTAATATATTAACTATATGAAAGTAAACGTAAGTTAACAAGGACTTTAATAATGGTGTAACATGTCATGCATACAATTGTACTAACATGTTTGGTTTATTTAGTTATTTTGAAAAAATTTACCCCATCTCCCAAAATAGTAAAGAGGAGTTTGGGTATGTTACAAGTGGTATCAAAGCAGATTCTCAACACTCGGACCTAATAGACTCACCTGCATACAGGTATGTTGTGAACTTTTTTATTTGAATACAAGATTTTATGTTTACTTATTGGCAAGTATGCTACAGAAGGGTCATTGTTTAATGTTATGATTGTCAAAGTAAATAAACTAGGTTGCTTAGAAAACATGTGTTGGAATTTGAGTAAGCAAGTTTACATAGATTTGAATGCATAAATAAATGCATGAAGAGTGAAGTTTGTCTGAAGATAGTTAGTGTGATATTTTTGAATTCATTAGTTTGTGAGGATTTGTGAATGCAAAAACGAAATATATTACCATGCTAACAATAGCTTAAATTGGTGTGCCTATGTAAAGACATACTTATGCTAATTTACATGCATAACGATGAGTAACGTTCAAGTCTATGTATCACTTGTTGAAAATTTTATCAGTGAGGTTAAATGCATGGAATAAATACATAAGTCAGGGATGTTGAAGAGAAGACATGATGAGGTAAAGTTAGTCGTCACGTTAAAATTTTAATGTCAACTCAAACTTATATAAAGTAAGGTATGAATTTTGATTAAGGTGTAAGTCAATGAAAAGTAATTAAGACTAAGTTATTGAAAATGTAATACATTATGCAAATCATATATTATTGTATCAAGAGTTTATGAGCATTCGAAAAAGTAACTTGCTTTTATATTTTGTAGTCTCATTTATGAGATTATGATGCCAATAATCTATGGCAAAAAATTGTTAGCAAGGGATGCAGGTACACATGGTTGCAAGAAGCACCATTGAATGGGAATCGGTAAGGTAGTCGAAAGAAAAAATAAATTTTGCAATGGAAAAGGTAACTTCTAGAATCAATATGATATTCTTGATTATTACGAAAGGTTATCAAAAAGTTATCATTTAATTAAACAAACACATTATGGAAAAAACATAGTTTAGATAACTTGACATGCCAAGAATATACTTTGTTAGAAGTTTTGAAATTTTCTATTAAAATAGTTGAGTATGGTAACCATAACATTGTTAAGAATGATCAGTTGTGTATATAGCATATATGTGATAAGGTAATTGTTTCATAAAAAAAATTGAAGGGATTGTACATGCATAGATACTATAAGTATCAAGTTATGCCAAGTGATAATGTGTTGTTCAAACATGTTGGATGTGTATTATTGTTAATTAAGTCTTGGAAGACTTAGATAATCATGCTTTGATGTTGAGCGGGCAATATCTAGAGCATCAAGATTATTGAATTACCATGTTGATATGGCCTTGAGTCGACAATCTCAAGAACATCAAGAATATTCAGAATTATTAAAAGTTCGGCTTGATGTGTAGTTGGTAGAATTTGGAACATTGAGGATGCTCAGTGATGATTATGATATTCATGCATTCAATGTTTTTTTTGAAAAGTTGTTAAATATGTGTCGTTATGACTGACAACATCTTGAGATTATTGTAAGTAATAAATTATGACATTTCCAATAAGACCATAACTGAAGAATTGACTATGAGCATATGAAACATGTAATATATATATATATATATATATATATATATATATATATATATATATATATATATGCACTTAAAGGCTAATCAGATAAAAACTTACGAAACATTGGAGCTTACCAAGGGGGACACCCTGGGTTATAAGGCCCTAAACTTCTAAGAAAAACCTTTTCTACACTAGACAGATATTTTTAAGACAAAATATACATAATTAACCAACTAATGAAAATGGAAAATAAAAATGGATAATAATAATAAAAAAGTGATTAAGCAAGAGAAACTGAGTTTGGTGTTGAGCATGTTGGCTTGGAGCACCTAAACTGTTTTGTCTCATTATGCATAATTACAAGATGTAATAAGACTTGAAACTGAGACTTAATGTTTAGAATAAACAAATTGAAATTTTAATAATGATTTAGCCCAAAATATTTAATGAGCAAAACAAAAAATTTTAAATTTGGAAAGAGCTCTCAAAAAAGTAGTAAATAAATAAAAAATTGATCAACTACAAATTAAGCAGAGCTGCCAGGGAGCACCCTTGAGAGGTATTAGGCTCTAAAAAATTCTGATAAAATTAGCACAGCTCGCTTCCAGTGAGCACCCTTGTGAGGTGTTAGGCTCTGTTGAGTTCTCTATGATATTAAAGTACTAAGCAAAGAGATGCCAGTGAGCACCCAGAGGAGGTGTTAGGATCTGAAGTAGAACTTCTAGGGAGCACCCCAAGTGAGGTGCTAGGTTCTACAATGACATCCTTTGTGAGGTTGAGTTTTTAGTCTCAAAGATATGTGGGCTTCCAAGCCTTGAGAGATTCTAGGCTCTTTGCAGGGGATATGCTCGAGAGTTGTAAAAGTCGATGAAGGGTATCATCCTTGTATCTGATGAATATAATGTATACAAGTTGAGGAGGCTTGCACGTGAACTAGCGGTTCTGTGAGAAGATGGCCCTCGAGTATATATGCATTCCAGAACTTTTGAAATAATATTTCAACCAAGAAATGCTTGGAACATCAAAGATACACAAGAGGTATGTGTATGAATGTTATGTTTGGTATTTTATGCATCATGATATGATGAAGGATAAAGTATTGGATGCAAAGTTATACATGAGGTGAATCCTTAAGTGACTAATGTGATAAAAAAATTGTTGTTATGTGCATTGATAATATTTTTTTAATTGGTACATGTTTTGGAATATGTAAGAAAAATATGATTATATACATGTTATGTTAGTTTAATATGATTATCTATGTTTTCGAAGAAAATGGAAATGATTAAATGTAATTGAGAATAAGTACATATATATACCAAAGGTATGAAGGTAAAGGTTGAATATGGAAAATTTATGTGCTATGATATACAAATGCAAGGATAATTCTACTTTAGATCATAAATTTTATATTATTTTTATGATTTACAGATGTTGTGCAGTTGCAGGGATACTTTGTTATTAACATTAGGTAAAGCTTTCAAAGCAAAGCTATATTCTACAATGTTGTTATAAAAATATAGAAAAATGAAAATGCATGAATGAATTTTTCACGAAGTATAGTTTTTATATATGTCATGTTGCATTGACAGATGATGCAGGTGCATCTTGAGAGCAAGACTAGGATCTAAAGGGTTGTGTTAGCACCGGGATTGAGCCCAAAGGTTGCGGAAGGCCCGCTCCCGGATAACAGCAGAACCACTTTCGAAGAGAGAACTGGCCTTCTTCTCTTCCGAGAGGGATCTCTCACGAAATATTAACAATGCCAGATATGTACAAGTTAAAATATAAATTGTTTGTAAAATTGTTTGAATCGAAACACAGAACCATTGGGCGATGGAGTCAAGATATGTAACAGAAATAAATAGAACTTATGCAAGCGATTTCAACATAGGGGAAAGATAGCACTCGATCACAGTCGATTTGTAATTGTCTGGTGGAAAAGAAGAACATGAACAGACCATCAACACAGAGCATTGAAAAATGAATTCTATATTAACTTCAGAAGAAAAATTTGGTGAATATCTGAAAGAATATCTGAAACAACAGATGGAGCATAGCAAGTATGAATTCCAACCTGTTATACACTACGTTCAGATATGAAAGAAAACAAAATGGGAGAGATAAACTGGAAAAACTGTTAGGAATTATGATCCAAAATCTAATAATTAGAAGTTTAGTTTAATAAATGTAAAAGGGCATCTACACACTCACGTGATTATGTGAGGTGTCCCTTAGTTAGTTTTGGTAACGGTAAATTAGTTGTTACTCTTTGGATATTTAAATCCATCGAGTTTTCCATGTGAGGTAATCTTTCGGGATTTAGCCCTCACATCTCTCTGATGTAATTATTTTCCTTCTTCATTAATAAAATTATGTGTCTGAGGACACTTTGTCAAAGTGGTATCAGAGCACGCGGTTGAAGCTTGGTCTGGTTGGAACCTGGTTGGAAGGTGCTAAAGGTTGTTTGAAGAAGGTGACTTTCAAGGTTTTGGAATAGCGAAATTTTAACCGTAAGTTAATGCTTCCTATTCTTTTGGGCTGAAAAAAAAAAAAGAAAAAAGAAAAAAGAAAAAGAATGCTGAAAAGATTAATGCTTCCTATTTTTTTGGGCTGAAAAAAAAAAAATAGGAAAAAAGAAAAAGAATGATGAAAAGATTAATGCTTCCTATTCTTTTGGGCTAAAAAGAATCTCTGCAGAAAATATTTTTTTATAGACTC